>JABJVR010000021.1:514656-538497 GCA_025773905.1 Chitala chitala | reverse complement strand
TAAATTATTAAATCACGGAGTTTTTGAAAATACATTGTAAATAGTATATATTTACATTTTATATATTTTTATTTATATATATATATATTTTTTTTTTTTTTTTTTCTCTTTTTTTTACTACGGGTGAGGGCATGGTATGAAAGTTTGCCATATGGAGGCATTGGTAAGATCCTTCCCAGCCCGTACCAATGAGGGCCCCTGTGTGGGAGCCCCTGTCTGCTTCAGATGAGTGTGTTCACTACATTCTTCACCCACCTAACCTGCATGTCTCTGTCCAACAACACAATCATTTGATCGCAGCGTCGTCATGAGCAAGACTGACTGGGAAGGTGTTTTTGACCCTGATAGCTCAAGTGGACAAATGCCTTTAAAAACAGAAAACACCCTCACCAGTTTGTATGCATAGATTACAGTGTACTGTATGTATGCTAGTCTGTTTGCTTGTTTGGGGGGGCAGGGCATGCTGTGATAGAGGTCAGAGGTCATTTCTCTCCACCATTGAGGAAAAATAGACAAGCAACTTCGTGAGCTTGTCTGTCTGGGTTCCTTTCTTTTTCTGTTATTGGCTGATTTACTCCCTAGAAGATAAACTTGTGGGTGGATTTATTGCATGTGCTGTAGGTGCTATTGTGGTATTAATCACTTTACTGCCAGAATGACTTACTCTCTGCCATAGTGTATCAGGTAAGGGACTTATTGAAATTACTGCTCTCGTTTTTACCTGATTCTGTTCTGTTCACACCTGCACCTTGCCATTCTCACAGTGCCTCTCTTGATGATTCTGTCTGGAAATAAACAACCCCACCCCCACCCCGCTACCTCCTTCTCTGTAAAGTAAGACAACCTGCCAATAAAGCCAGCATATGATTGTTAAGGCACCCAACAAACTTTGTATACCTTTGATAAGGTAAGTATTATATGCTAGTTTAATAACACTAAATTGAGTAGCACTCAATGCACATCTTTTATATTTTATACCATGTAACTCGCCCACATTTAGCAGAGGTAATTGTGTGCGTAGCGCATGTTCAATAGATTGCAGCAACTCCCCCTTTCCTTAAAGGACAACCTGGTGCCTGTATGCACTGCCAGTTCCTCCATGGCTGTAACCGCACCAGCAGAAAAACATCCGCTGGCTCTCAGCACGCTGATAAGCAGAGACTGGTGTAAAAAGGACTTCTCTGTGCGGCTGCCGTTTACGTGAAACTGAGGGGAGAAAAGAAAGTCTGCTCTCTGGCAAATATGAGTTATTGCTGTGCCACTTTGAATCATATCACTCATAGTGTAGTGGACTGAGCAGATTCAAATCCCCGTATTTTATTTTACACATACTGGGTATTCCACTTGAAAGAGGGCCTTCTCGATAAGGCTTGTTTTCACTGAGAAATGAATAGCTTGACCTCTGAAAATTTAATTTGGGCAAAACTTTTTCTTTCCTCAAAAGAGCCAAGAGTTTTGGCTTTGAATAGGATATTAGGACGATGCCTATTCTGACGTAGGAGTCACAATTGTTGTTCTCAGAGGCCTATACTAGTATGGAACCATTTAATAAATGTGTTGTTATGAAGTTTGGAATCCATTATAATAATTGGAGCAGCCTACATTTTAAGTCTGTTCTTGTGTGTCACCTGGTGGCATGAGCCATACCTCCTTGCAGCGCCCCCTGGTGTTTGTAAGCATGGTGACAGTCATGCTGCCCTAGTCTAGTCATATATGCTGCAGAGTTTAGAAAGTTGAAGTGATAAGCACTTCTGGAACACAGTACGTTGGCTTCAGGGTCCCTACTTGTCTTAAGCATGATTTGTTGGGGGAATTGCCACAACAGAGGATGAGAACGGACGCAGAGGCAGTTACTGTACTAAGCTACAGCTCTCAGTCACATCCTAAAGCTCTGTTTGTGCAGATTGTGAACTGCACTTAAAAAGGAAGCTTCCGAGAATTCAAGCTGTTCATGACAAATGTGAAAGTGTATCGCAGCAGCACCGCCAGCTCAAGTCTGCAAAATGAGAAACGAATGCATCAACATGAACGAAAGACAGAGCTTTTAACAAAACACCACTTTGCCGACTTTTTTGATTCCACTTCAATATGCTGATAAGAAAAAATACATTTTACAAAAGATACCGCCATTTACAAAAGCCGATAATTAATCTCATAAACGCCCAACACGGGGTAGTATGTGTGAAGTGCGGCTGGTTGTCGTTTGTTGAAGTCCCCGTGACTCCTCATCTGTCCGCAGTCGGCCGTGTTATTCCGCTGACATTTGCTGCTCAAACACTTCTGTGTTTTATCAGCTGTGAGCAAAGAAAGACTGCTTTCCAACAGAGAACCGAATGAACTCTCAGAACCTTTTTTTTTGACGTTTTGGGAGAAGGGGGATTTTAAAAATCCTGAAATCAAACCTTTTTGGCTATTTCCAATGCAGTGGAGCAACTTCCGTGTGAAGCTGGCCTCCAGCAAGAAAGAAATCTTTTTGTGTCAGAGTGGTCAGCTTCTACCTAGCTGTTTTCACTACGAGACAATAAATGATACACGCCTCACCTAGACATGAAGAGGAGGGGAAAAAATAACAAGACCAACAGGCTTTTTGTTAGACACCAAACCAATTAGCACAGCAATGAATGAAAGTCCAGAAAGACGATTTCTGAAACGTCTGACCGAAGCGAATCTGTAAACATAGTGTTTGTAGGAAGACTTCAGAATTTAGTGTGAACCCAGGAGGAGAGTGTCAGTCATCACAAAAACACATTGACACACAAAGCACAGCAGGAACTTTACCAAGAGAGTGTGCTTCGATGTGCTTCGTTGCTCTTATTAATCTTAATAGGAACCCAGAGGATATTGTAGGGTATCACTAGAAGTTCCTGATTGATATGATAACAGAAGCTTAAAAGACCCAGTTTTCTTAAGTAAACAAATTACTTTACACTAATTAATACTCCTGTCTAACTACTGAGCGAATTTAGGTATGTCCTTCAAGGATTTTTTTCCATTGGATACGGCACAAGGCCCAGCTTCTGTGGCAGAGCCCTTAGCCTAAATCACAGGGAACCGTGTGCTGGATGGTGTGGTACCTATCGCAAGAGAACAAACCAAGATTATAGGATCCTGAGATAAGCATTTGGAAATAGCTGAGGCCTCCAGACAATCTACTCTGGGTCTACTGGGTGGTTTTTTTTTTCCATTCTTGTTTACTCAGTTCCACATATGTTGTTTTGCTCTTCCTCCTTGTTTTTTTTTTCTCTTCCTGGAGGAATGGGAGCTCAGACTCCAGTTCAATCTTCTTTGCTGGAATAATGGTGCGTTACAACACACAAAAGCAGCGGGGTCTCTGACTACTGCAATTTCTTCTCTGCTGTTGCAGGGGTGCTGGGAAGTTTATAAAAGAGTCTTGGCACTTAGAGATGGCTGCCGGTGTTCGTCTTCCCTCAGACAGATGGGCAAGATCTGGTGTGTGGTTTGAATCTTGTTACTGAGCAATGCAAGGCATACCTTGTTACAGATGGACACACGATATCAAGAGGTCAGCGGTTGAATTCTTCTGACTCCAAAGGTGTCGTTTATTTGGTATGCTAAAAACTGTTAAAAGTTTGCTAAAAACGAATCTCCTTTTGTCTGTGTGAGAATATATGTAGAAGGTTGTCTCATTTATACCTTAATCCCATTCCATATTCATATCTACAACTGAAACCTTGAGATGTCTCCCATTCATTGTGGTTATTTGAAGTCCACTGCTATACCAACATGAAATGTAGCATTTTCAATTTAGTATAATGTGTAATATAGAATGCATTTTTAAAGCCTGCATTTGAAATTGTTTGTGCTTCATTACCCCTTTGAAGAAGATTTTCAGCCATTTCTGTTTAATTTTCTGTGCCGTTTTGTTCCCCGTCTTCGTCCGTTATCTGCCAGATGAATATCGGTGGCAGTGAACGAATACCGAATGAATGTAGATGCATTTTGTAATTTCCCGCTACACTCTCAGACGGGCAGATAAAGACCGACTCGCTGACGGACAGCTCCCGAGGGCAGCGATGGGGACGCAATGCAGGAGAGATCTCAGCCTTGCTGAAATATCCTTCAGCACACAGCTGGCTAATGAACAGATGTCTGCCTGCGGAGTTTTCAATCCACGGACATAAGAAAACCATGGCAGTAATTAAGATGGAGGTTATATTGATTGAGGGCTCTGCTGGCGTTCTTTGGCCCTGTGTCATGTCCTTCTGTGCACCCCGTCGATGTAAACTGCCTGATTTCATTCTCTTGTACTTCATTAGATATTTACTGTGCTGTTTAAGAGTCAGAATGTTTACATTATGGGACCTCTGATTCAATGCAAAGATGGATATTTTCTTGTGTTAGAACTGGTTTCTTGAGCTAAGCTCACAGAAAAGGGTCACGTGATTCTGAAGGAGGGAAACAAAAGTCTCGATGATTGCTGCTAGTACTGATTCAAAAAGATTAACACATAAATTAAAAGCAGCTTGGGTATTAGGGCAAGAGATTGAGGACACTTCCTCTCAAATTTGTATTTTTCGCAAGTTGTTTTTCTGTAGACCAAAAAAAAATTTCATCACTATGCATCCGCCTGTTTTAGTGTTACACAATGGAAAAGGTCAAGTAAAATGTTTTTTCTGTAACTGTTGCCATAAATAGGGAGTATCGTGCAAATCACTGAGGCAAGAGCCTCTCACTGTTTTGTAATTGTCAGTCGGCTCTTTTAATGGCATCTTTGAGGTTGTCGGCTGTTTCACATTTCCTTTGCTTCACATGGACTTGTGTGTGTGTCTGTATGCGTCTGTGTGTGTATGTGTGGGGGGGAGGTTAGTACTTTAGGCCTCACATGTGAAACTTTGGTACGCATTACATACTTTCCAGAAATTTCCACCAGCTGCAGTCCTGCCTTTTCCTGTTTCAGTGGAAGAGGAAATGAAGCCAGTCGCTTTTCTGCAGACCTAATCTCGTGTAAGCACATGTAAAGATTCCGGGAGCTGCGGCAGACGGCCAGTGATGCAGAGCAAAAACAAACACGCTGGGTGTCGGGGTTGTAACAGCGGGGGCTCCTTCACCCATCATATCCAGGAAGATTTTGCCTGTGTCTGAAATGAAAACAGTCTGACTGTTTTCTGGATTATGATGCTGGGAAGACGGCTTTCTCCTTTAGCCCAGTGGCTATTCCCCCTGCATGGTCACTTCTTATAAATGCCTCCGTCTTCTTACTTTCAATCAAAAAGATCTTATGTTTGTCCTCAGGACTCTGGGCTGGATAAGGATATATATATATATATATATATATATATGTATGTATGTGTGTGTGTGTGTGTGTGTTTTTTAAATTATGTACATAATAATAACAACAACAACAATAATAATAATAATAATAATAATTATTATTATTATTATGCATTTTATGTGTGTAACCTATACATATTAATTTATTTATTTATTTGCATCAATCAACAAAGTTGTCATTACTGGGGATAATGAAGTTACATTAAATATTCCCAAGCAGTGCATTTTAAAGTCAGGAGTTCCCCTTACAGTCATCTCTAGCTCAGCTGCCTGGGCCCTTGTGTCTGTGGGCCTTTTGCAGAGTGCTGTTTTGTCAAACAAATTGGTTTATTCACAATAATAAGCACTAGCGGGCCTAGTAGTGCAACCATTCAGCCAAGAGCGCCTGATGAATTAAACAGTAGGGTTTTGTGGCGGAAAATAGGACTGGACTAAGAAAAAAATCGACCAAATGCATTAGTCTGCTTGTCCTTAGGCAAAAATGTCAGTTAGCATGCAGTGGGAAGGTACAAGCTAACGTCCTGTTTAAATGTGGCCATTATAGATTCCATACCGTAGACCTTTACAGCTTAGTTTAGTTTACATGTATGGCTTTTTGACATTATGTCAGGCATCTATCTGCTGTTCTACAAGCATTTATATTTATAAAAAGATCATGGCAGGTGCTAAGAACTGTTTATCCTGTCAGTGGAGATATTGTTCTAAAATTGCTGTACTTGAGGTTGTGGCTGGCTTCATGTTGATTGGTCCAGCTGAGATACCTGGCTTATCAAGTTGGCCCCCGTTAAACTGATACACACAAACAAAGACAAGCTCCTGTCTATCTGCCCGGGACTGAGCCGAGAGGATCGTCTTTAGATAAATTCACTCGAGAGTAGTTTGGGTGGCACGAGCACAACTGAGATTGACTGTATTCTATTTTTTTTTACTTCGTATTTTCTTGTGTCATGTGTGTTTGTTTGGATATTATTACATTTACGCTTGAGCTTTTTCTTAAATTTTCCGATTTAAAATGTAAATGTTTTAACCACGCTGGTCTGTGATGTTTTTGTAATGTAACAAACAATTATGATGGTACAGTACATTCCTTACCAGAGGGCTTGTGGAGACTAAATGCATGATGGGAAAGCGTGCCATTACTGTATCAAAGTTTGCGACCTGTGGTTTTGTGCATTCACGTGGTGGGTGATAAATGAGAATCTGTGGTCAGTGGAACCCTAGCTGAGAAACTAATGCAGTCAGACAAAGGCTACCTGAAACATTTCAGACACCAAATTGCAAGTACAGCCCACACTAATGTGACTTGAAGTCACAGCAGCAGACCCATCTATACCTTGAGTCTGAAAATGCCATCGCATTGAATAAAAGAAATATTTATGTCTCAACTGTTTCAGACCACCTGTTGTGTCTTTAATATTCCCTATTATTTAGCCTTTTCTTCCCTTGTGTAAAGATATTTTGCAGCATCCGTCTACAAACTCAGTAGCAGTTATTACTTATGCACATACTAAGCCGTGGCACTGAAAAGGCACTTAAGGATATTTAAATCTGTGTAGTAAATGCTTTTTAAACACCGTCTGTTTTTCCCTTTGGAGTGAGCTGTGGGCTTATCGGCATCCCACGTACTGCAATAGAAATGAAATTGAAACTGAATAAATTTCCAGGCTGCTGCAAACACAGAAAACAATAAATGGTAGGATAAAATTTCTACAAGTTAAAAGAACAAGGATAGTGAAAACCTTATTGGTTAGTGGTAGAGTCTACATCTATAGTAGCTGTAATGTTGCATCCTCTCACCTACTGGAGGACCGGTGTGATGCAATGCATGATGGGACATCAAATGAACCCTGACTTCACACGTTCTCTGGCCACCCTTTCCATGAGCTAATGCATACAAGTTGGGAGCTCTCCCTGCACTCTGTATTTATTACATTCTGTGCTTACTGCTGAAGCTTCTGGAAACAGTACTAATAAAGGAATGGCTATGTTGGGCACATGTCTGGTGTCACAATCCCAAGCTAACATTAGCATCACCACTGACATGACAGCACCCGTGTTCATGAATATTTAAAGAAATATTAAAGTTTTTTTTTTTTTTAAACACCACTGCCCCCCACCATCACTTTTAGGTCACACGAGTGCTATTTTTTAACTGTCATGCTGCTTCTTCCCCTGTAAGGCAGGTGCTTTGGTGTAGCACTAATTTCTGGGCTCTGTGCATCTGTTCTCTTTGAGGGCCCTTAGCATGCCCAGCAGGCTGTTGGAGAGCCATGCTTCAGCCTTGGGTATTCAGTTCCTCTATTCCCCCCCAGTTCAATGCCACTGGGTAGGTGCGTGTGTGCAACTTAGGATGGAATGAATCGCCAAATTGTTTTACACAATCCCCATTCTAGCTTTCCTCTGTCTGTTGTCTGACATCTTAAATGCGTGTTTTCAGAAATGCAGTCAGAGCCTTGAGTCTTTGTTTATTCAAATACCAAGTGCACATAATTACTTATTATAATCACTGTGCGGACATGCTTGTTTTTGGATGCCTGTATGATGCACTGGAGTTCTGGGGCATGAAATTGCCTTCCTTTAATCCTCAAAGATTGTCTAGTGCTGTACACAAGCTTAAAACAATTGTTGTTTTTGGAACGTTAGCTTGGTATTTTGAAGCCGCAAAGTTTGCAGGCGACGGTGACTTTCATCCTAGACAATCTTTGTGTACAATCGCCTCTTTGGTGGCCTGATTCCAATTCATTCTCTTTGGCTGAACTTGGTTCTGCTTTGTAATTAGCATGGTGACAGTCGCACCTTTCTCTTGAGATCTAAGATTTTGAATGCCCTGTTGAGCACAGCAGTGGGGATTCAGAACCATGCAGAGTGTGTGTGTGTGGGGGGGGGGGGGGGCGGCTGTGCCATAATTACATTTAGCTGTTTTTATTGTTCTAATTGCCCACAAGGCTTCGTAAGCCGCTGAAATCATCATGGGAACGATTTCAGCAATCGTGTGGAAATGCTGTGCCTATCCTCAGCCAGTTCTGCTACGCTAAAAGGGGCTAACTCACCTGCGTTCCCACGAGTGAGGTCAGGTGGTTTACTGAAAATGTCCCACGGAGGCCCGAACGTGCAGCACAGCTTGCGAGAGAGGAGAGGTTAGTGCAGGTTAGGGTGCCTGTGGGACAGGACAGGAAGTGGCCTGGTCAAATTTTCACTTCCCTCTTACTTTTCAGGAGTGCGTCCACAGCTGAGCTCCTTGCTGTCCTACTAATTAGTCCCTCCGGAGTGGCAGCCATCATCTTTCTGCAGATGGGTTGGCATCTCAGACGGTGAGAGGCGGCGGTGATGAAGCCGAGTGTGTAGTGGGAGCTGGACAGTTACGAGTGAAGTGAGTCTGTCCCTCCATGACAAATAAGCCAAACACAGCCTTCTTCCTTCCCCTGCTTATTAAGAAAACATTAGCCACTCTTCCTAAGAGTCAATGTAGGTTTTGAACCCCCAACAGTCCTAGCAGCTAAGATAGGAATTGAGCACCAATAATACTACCTGAAAGCTGACCTTCTGGAGAGGAGAGAACTTTGGAGCTCTAATTGTGGCTGATCTTGTGTGACACCTGACTTCTCGGTCACTTGGTTTAAGTGGACTCCAGTGACATGAAGACTTGATTTTTTTTCAGGGTCCCCCCCCTTGTTCATTTTTTTTTAAGCCTCTCACAAGTTATTGATTTTGTGTGCCACTCAACCTTGGCAATATCCCTGAAGTGTTACCTGAACTCCCCCTCACCCCTGAGCTATGATTAAAAAGTAAAAACAACAAAAAAAAAAAAATCATGAAAATCCCATGAACATTAGCGACGGGAAGTGAGAACAACGTACCAGTTAAAAGGAACCCAGGGTTTGTGTTTCAGTCATCGTTGTAAAAACACACCAGAAACTGCAATTCCAGCCCATCCCCGGAAATAACAGTTTAAAAGAACGTTACGTTTGTAACTATCAGAAATCCAGATATGGCGATTATGAAGGTCTAGTTTTGATATTTTTATCCTTGAAAATGTGACTTTAACCATGATACAGTTATAATGTTATTATACTGTCTGAATCACAGCAGTAGTGCAGCACTTTGTAGTCAACACTGTCCCCTGTCATTATTTCCTATGCTTGAGTTTTCAGATAATTTTTATTGATTAAATCTTTCTTTTTAGTTTTATGCGCAATTTAAAACGAAACATTAAAAATGTGAAGCTGACTGATCACCTTTTGTTCATTGTTACACTGTGCAGCACTTAATGAAACCTTGAAAATTAAACAGTTGCAATGAGTAATTATCTCCCAGTCTCTAATTTTCACGCCTTGTAACTTTTCACGGATTTCAACCGGTTTAATACGTGCTCTTGCAGCTGATGGCAGATCACATAAGATTTATTTCACATTTGCTTAAAGGAATTTATTTTTTATAGTGTCACGCATTTCTTTTACATATCTTCAAAGAAATGCATGTGTCCTCTGTAATGAGCTGTTAGTTTTGAGGTATTGAGTACAGTTTGGAAGCAGCAAATACATTACAGTATTCTATAGGTTCGTTGCCTGGAGGCTGCTGTGGTTGGTGTTGTTTTCAGGTTGTCAAACATTCACTGACGGCAACAGAATCCATCATTATAAAATCACTTAATAAATTATAATCATTTAATATCCAGTTCTGATTTTATAGTGTCATTTTTCTTTTGTATTAGCTCTCCACCCACCCAGGCAGGTTGTTTAGTGATATAAACATTTAAATCACACAGTGGTTCACAGTAATAAAAAAATGCATATATTACTAAATATGAATTGGGTCTAGGTGGTGTGGATCTGGCAAACGCTTTAGCTAAATCTAACAGCTCACTTTGGCATATCAGTCAGTCATCTTCTATATATCTTCATCCTGTTAAGGGTTGCAGGGAAACCTGGAGCCCATCCCAGAACACAGGGTACAGGGCAGGGGACACCCAGGGCAGGGCATCAACCCACCACAGGGCACACACACTGCAAGCAATTTGGAGACACCAATCAACCTAACCTGCATGTCTTTGGAAACAGAGAATCTGGAGAAAACCCACCAAGCACAGGGAGGACACACAAACTGCACAGCCACAGACCCAAGGCAGGAATCAAACCCCAGGCCTGGAGGTGTGAGGCAATAGTGCTAACCACCATGCTACCGTGCCGCCTATATTTTCATATATCAAGTAATGTAATTTATCTAACGGAATAATCGATTTTTAAAGTCTGTTTGGGATTTGAGCATTATGGGCATTGCTGGAGTGTAACAGTTTGGGAATACATAACCTTCCATGCTGTACAGTGCCTTACTCCGAGGCCCTGAAAAACAGCCGAGTAGTCAACTGGAAGACGGATGTAATATGACAATGACAGATAAGACAAAGGCGTTAAGAAGAAATCATATTCATTCCATGAGCGCTGTGCATTTCAGTCAAAACACTTGTCAAGCAAATTCCCTCATTTTGCATTTTGAAGATTTTGAATTTATTCAGCTGTAGGAACCTAGTAAACAGACAATGTTACATTTAGTGAATAATGTATTTTCTCACACGAGGGTCTGTCCTCGGCTAAATTGTAACGTCGTGTCTCTTTGTTTACAGCTCATTAACTTGCCGCTTCTCTTTGACAATGGAAAAGTGGACTGACAATGTCCTTGTTCTAATGTAACGTAAAATGCTACATCGAACCTTACAAAGCTTACAACAATATACAGTATATTTTTTAATAAAAGTTCCATAAAAATACTATTAGTGTTCATGCTGTTTATGTGTATTTATATGGATGACATAAAGCGACAGTGCACTGTTTTGAAACTTCGGTTGCTTGGTAATGTGTTTAATACAGAAACATCATTGATATGACATGACGTCTTGTTCCACGTTCTGGGAACGTTTATGCAATAAATACACTGTGTAACACAGAAAAGAACAACATACATTTCACAGATTTAATAAGCGTATGTTTTTAAAGTGCTCGTCAGCCTCGACCTGTCCCACATTAACCAATTTTTAATAAATGTATACATGCTAATGACAGATACTAGCAAATTATAAATGTGCTGCACTTTTTTATGCAGACATTAACACTTAAAAAAAACTAATTAAAAGTACCATAGAAAGGACATCAATTTAATATAATTGGATTCTAGCTAACAATTAAAGACAACATTTTTGCAATGTGCGTTCTCATGACAAGAGAAGAATGAGATATTGCGGGACGAAATAAAACCAATCTTTGACACTTGACAGAACAAGATTGTATAAAAATACAAATTAAGTCTTATCGCTTGTGCGTGCTTACCATGCTGCAATTTCTAATGCGAACGACGCTCCTTTGAGCAACATTCTGCAGTCCAAATTAATTTCTTTTATCGTACTCAGAAGCTTTGAAATTTCAATCATGTTTCTCCAAAATGATTATGATACCAGTATGACACAGTAAAGAGTTACCAAACCATTTCATGTAAGAGAATGCTTTTAAGACAACGTAGGGCGTACTTATTTGGAAATCGTTTTCCCTTTATGAAACTGGTGTGCATTTGCAGGTGATGGTCAGGCAGACTCCCATGTTTGGACAAATGTAAAAATATCTTGGGAAGCAAGTGTCTTATCCCTGAGTAGCAGTAATCCCCAACTCTTCCTCTCTCAAGGTGGAAATATGCAAAGAAATACATGTCAAATGTACCTCTCCAGCCTTCTGAATTTAGCTTTGATGTATCTGCTAGGCTGTTGTATTACATTACATACACTATATACTTCAGGGTCAGTCAAATAGTCCACAAAATCAAACCCTTGGAAGTAGAATGCATGTAAAGTATAACAAAGCATTGTAGTGTGCTGTACAAAATATATACTAATGTAAAGAAAGGTACTTTGTTAGAGGTGAAACTGTGTGTGTGCAGGCGAAGGCCGGATCTGCCATCAGAGCAAGTTAAGAGTGCACCCAAGAACCCTGTGTGATTAAAGGACTATATACAATTTTAACTAAACAATTACAGCGGTAGTTAAAGTCACAGTATTGGGGGGGGGGGGCATGGGCTTGGTGCTTTCTATGGTCCTTGTGTGGGGACTAATCAATGAAACTATAACGAGTGATTTTATTCCTCCTGTCATTTCTCAACCATATGGACATTTCGGAAAAACGCCAGGTTCTTTAAAAGCACGAACACCCAGGACAGGGCTTGGAGGCTACTTTTGTCAAATTGCTAGATGTACACAGTTCACAAATTAATTTTTAAGTCAAAAAACAAAAACATTAAGTGAATAATAGCACTAATGCAGAGCCATGAGGCTATGTTCCAGTGCATTTCATCGAAGGTTTACTGCTTCAGTCCGCTTTACTGGCCATTCAAAGCTTCATTGATGGGATGGGAATCATCAGGTCATAAACCTTTGTGGCCCCCAGTGTCTAGTTAGGAGCCAGGAATAGAGTAAAATAATGAGGGCAGGGTGATTAACCTTTCTGCTTGTCATTCTCTTCCATCTGTAGTAGACTGTAACAGCGCCCTCATAAGGTGTAACTGCAGTTGGTGCAGGGAACAACATTTCCACACTGCCATGAAGTAGACTGACTGAGGTCAGTGACCAGCATCTACCCATCTTGCACCTCTGCATTCTCCTTGTGAACAGCCATTTCTGTTAATATGTTAAAATTGCACTCAGGGTTCACATGGTTTTTGACCCTTATGATTTTGGACGCTTAGATTACCCTCTCTGCCAGCTCACCTGGGTGCTTTAAAGTTCTTTTGCCATTTTCTGTTGAGGGCTTTGCACTCCCAGCAGGATGACGGAAGCATCGAGCATTAATTTGTCACCTGCAGTTCTACGGTGAACCAGCGTTTGCTTCCAGTATGTAAATTGAAGGTAGAATTGTTTCCTTGGCTGAAACTGTCAGGTACAGATTGAATTGTTTATTTGCTGAAAACAAGGAATCTACAAAAAAAATTACATGTATGTAGACAACTGGAATTATGATAGTCAGAATGTTTCACAATTGTTTGTGGCAGAACATGTACCTGAATCCCAGTACCCCCTCAATAACTAAATGTAATACCACTGCCTCTCATGCCCTTTGTGTCCTCTAGATGTCACCCTTTCTCCTGTCTCTTTTGTGCTGATTCATTGTTAGTACCTCGTTATCATGTTCTCCCTGTGTTAATTGTTATTAGTAGTCTCTGACTGTGTCTCGTGATCCTTTTTGTACTTCTAAAACTTTGTTGTAGAAGTAATTTGTGTGTGAACTGAAACCTTGCCAGTAGAATTCCATGTTTGCTGTAGTTTGGCTCTGTTCTCCCAGTTACATTATTAGTTGTACACTGTTGGCTGTATCTAGCCTTTGTTAACCATTTAAACCTATGTTAATACCTTGTTTTGCCCTTTATTAAAGCCTCCCTTTTGCACGTTCAACTTCACCTCTCTTGCCTCCTAGGCACAAACGTTACATTAAACTTGTGTTAGCTAGGATTAAAGTAGAATTGAAACAAATGTGAACAGGGCACAAAAAAACTTTGAAATATTTTTTTTTTTTGGTCAATACACCTTGACCATAACAATCCAACAATCAGTCACCTAGGAAAATGAAAACCCAAGCCAAAACTGAGGAACACTCGCAAAGCAATCAAATTCAAAGTAGGCTTTTTAAAATGGAGCTCTGTGTTTGGTAGTGGGCTAGGTATAGTGACACACACACACACATATATATATATATCTTTAAACATCAGAGGGGTTTAGTGGCCAGGATTGGCCAACAAAATATCTTATGAATGCAATATACTTGCTGTTACAGAATAAGTTAGTAACAATTGGTTCCCTTTCTGGCATTTGTTTGACCTCTGGAAAAGGCCAACAATTTTAGCTGAGTGGGTGAGGCAATTGGCACCGCGATGTTGACAAACATCATGTGTCAAAAATGTCTGTGCTGTTGATTAGAAAGAAGCTTTAGTGGTATGGAACTAAAGAAATGACAGACGGTCTGCCTGAACACAAAGAGCAGCAGTTTCACCTCTGTGATCTCCTCATATGTCTACCTGCTCCCTGAATATGTTAAGCAAGACTAAATGAATAACACTGGAATAAATCATAATTTCAGAAAAAGCACAAACTGAAATAATTGCTTAGCTGCAGAGTACGATAAAACTGGAGGGCAGAATGTGTTTTTATGATTTAATAAATATGCTGTATCTACCTCTCCGATTATGAATCATGTTAGTCATTTATTGTTGCCATGGGAATCTACGAGTACACGAAAACCTCCAGCACTACAATTAACATTTTGTGAAACTTAATTCTGCAAAGCATCTGTTGATTGTTTGACATGAAATTCTGGAACATTTGGTTGTGTGCCATGTTGCCAGGGTAACCCTGCTCCGCTGTTCATGCTGGGAGTAAAGTGGGGGGGGGGGGACAAATGGCAGAAGTGGCAATTAATTTTTAATTTGACCTGCATGCACAGTCAGAGGCCAACACTGGAGGAAAAATCCCAAAGAATGTTTAAGAAGCCAAGACATCATTTTGTGGTGCAGGTTTCCAGCTCCCATAGAAAATAAAGAAGGCTGAAGCTCACGTTTCTTGAAACGCTTTGTGCTATAGACATTCTCCAGCAACTGAAAGCTTTTGCAGCTAAATTTCCAGGAGGGGCTGTCTTTGTAGAAGCGGTGCTTTAATTTCCAGCCCCGTTCTTCTTCCATCTTTTTCTGTGACAAGTTTGGGTGTTTATTGAAAGTGAGTGCTCCAGGAAAAAAAGTGACATTTCCGAGTCATGCAAGATTGAAAGTGGCAGCCTGTGGAAAGGACTGAATTTACCTTGTACAGACACAGGTGCGACAGACACAGCTCTGAAGCAATGAGGTGTCAGTGCGAGGATGTCGATGCTAAGATCGAGATCGGCCTCGTATGATAGCGCTGCCCCGGGTCTAACACGTGGGGGTGGGGGCATGGTGCAACTTGTAAGAAGAGTGAAATCACTTTGATGCAAAGAGCAGATGTCACACACCCTCAGGTGTTGCACGACAGTGAATTTAAAATGTCACTAGTGCCACCCTTCCATCTCTCCCCCACCCCAAAACCACTTATTGTTTTTGAAATACCTAACATCAGCATGTGAACAAGCAGCTATAAACAGTTCCACGTTTGTTGTTACTTCCTTATATTTTATCAGCCTTTTTGTTCTTGGTTTACAAGTAGGATACACTCCTTTTATTGGGTACTGACATTTTTTTTCAATGTTTTGGAATATCTCCTAAAACATGGAGGGCTACAAAACAGTGGGGTAGGTCACAATTGCTTCAGTGGTTATACTGCTATTTTCACTTGATATGAGATATATCTGGTCATCACCCTAGTCCTAGGGAACGTGAATGATTTTCACATGAAATAGTAGTAATTTATTCAGTCCCTGTCTATGATTGGAGTCCATCTTAGAACAGCAGCTGGCCCTGTCAAAGAGGATGGGATGGTGGTGAGGGGGTTGGGGCTGATTAGCACAGGTTCATTCTGTCTCCTTCACTTCTTAGTGCCTGCAGTGTGTGGACAAGCAGATGGTCTGATTAAGTACTTACAGTGGGCTGTCATTGCTGGTGGTGGATCGGAAACCAGTAGCTTGCCCTGAGTACTGGCACAATCTCTTCGCTGTCTGAGAAGTAATTACAGCCTTTGTTTCAGACAAAAAGTTTTACAGCAAACTGTGAGGCCCCTTGAGGTGTTTTCCAGGGAGGCACTAGAACTGTAATTATTGGTGAGAAATCCATGTGCCTAAATTCAAATCAGGATTGACAATATGTTTCATGATTTGCTTTCAGGTAGAGATGTTTATAATAAATAGGCTGATATCTTTTTGTTAAGCTATTTTCCAAATTATGCTACAGCCTCATTTGGTCTCAGCTCAGAAAACCAGTGGTGAGCACATGGTGTCACACTGAAGCTCACTGTTCAGCTTGTATGAACAGCCATCAGTCTCAACATGGGTTTGAAGTTCAAGGTAGTTCCTTTGATTTGCAAGAAAGTCACTGGTCTATTACGTGCTCCTCTCATTTTTTCCATTCTTTATCCCCTCCAACACACACACACACACACACACACACACACACACACACTTCTATCATCAGAAATGACACGGTTTTAATCAATGGCCTGGAACTATTTACTTCTTCCTACTGTGCCATGGCATCTCTGTTTTGGGTTTCAATTAAACTTTGTGAAACTGTTCCACAAAGTCCCCCCAGTTTGTTTTGCATATGAATGGGAGAATGGAGCAGGTGAAAGCAGGTCTGGATTGTTGTCAGAAAAGTTACAATGTCTTTTGGAGTAGAGTGGGATTGGAAGTGGAAAAAAGCTGTTATGTCAGTGACTCTTTATCTCCATGGGAATCTGTTATCACTTCGCCATGAGGTCAGCACAGCCCCTGACATTCAAAGTGTGCTGGAACAGTTCACCATGGGAAACATCATGCAGAACAGTGCTTCATAAAGGACTGCAGGAATATTACCATCTCAGGTATTGTTCATCCGAAGAGTCGGGCGTAATAAAAATTAATGAAAGTCAACGCCAGGCATGTCACAATCACAATTCTCATGCAAATTTGAAGGTATTAGTTGGCATCTATTTTGCATTCATCTTTTCATTGTAAGTAATGCGCATTTTAGGGTTATAAGAGGCGTACCTGTAAAAGACTGATGAGGTCCTTCAAAAGGAACCTTTTTCAATTCCAGTTCCTTGAGAACACGTACAACCTGTGGAGCTGACAACCATGTGGCACTATGTGTTTTATATAATATAGAGTCTGAACTGAATCCAGCACTGGTTGCAGGCTAAAGGTCACCAAATAAGACTACAGAAAATTCTGTAACTGTAGTCATGCCTAACTAGTATTTTAATGTAACAAACAAGTGCTCTTTTTGTTAGAATATGTTCATTCTATTTCCAAGGATGAATCTGATCCAGCTGCTTCTCAGTGTCTTCCTTGTCTTCACCGTACGAGAGGCTGTCAGCAGGAGATACATCAGCATCTCACTGACTGAGGCCTTCACAAGTGTGAGAAGACGAGCTGTGAACAGCACCTACACACTACCACTTTTCCTAGCCTTGATTTACTTCAAACGTGCTTTGACAAAACACAGTGCTTTCCGTGTTTTTTTTTTTTTTATTTTTCTGTGCCAAATCCCTCGTCTGTAGGAAGGAATGGCAGGGAGAGATGGAGCCTTGAGTCGCAGGAGTTGAATGCTAGCAACATATGCATGGAACGTAACAGCCAGCTGTTCCTCCTTCATTTGCCATGTAAAG
The DNA here is from genome assembly GCA_025773905.1 of Chitala chitala. Taxonomy (NCBI): domain Eukaryota; kingdom Metazoa; phylum Chordata; class Actinopteri; order Osteoglossiformes; family Notopteridae; genus Chitala; species Chitala chitala. The sequence continues at coordinate 520,910 of JABJVR010000021.1, read as the reverse complement.
ACAAAGATGGGTTTGCAAACAAATGGTTGATTTGCAGTTTGACCGCCTTGGAGCTCGGGGGATGTGACCAATGGAGGATGCTCTTTCAAATCTGTGCTGGCGCTCGACAACAACATGGGTCTGCAACAAAACACCTCACACCCATCTCTGTCATTTCTGTGTAATTCACATACACTGTCCCTCCTGCCTCTGTCCTTGTTCTCAAGCCTATCTCTTTGAACCAGGCTCACCGGCCAAGCCTGTACCTCCCTCGCTCCCCTAAGGATGGAACAATTTGTGTTGCTTCAAGCTGAAATAAACAAAAATTGGAATGCGGAAAATAGACCGTGGATTAAGTTGTCCTCTTCCATAGATTTAGCCAATACTCCTTTAATCAATACGTCTTGCTTTTTGTGTATCAGGGAACACCCAGGGCACTGTCTTGTAAATCCATGCCCGGTTCCTTTTTCCCTGGACATGGATACCATATTGAAATGTCAGAGCCATTATATTGAATGCCTTGATGTCAGGCTGTGTTTGTCAGCCACACATGTGGGCGAACTGGTTTTTGCAGTAGCTGTAAATGGTTAGTGTTTCTTGGGCAAAACAGTATTTCTGTGACTTTATTTCTGTGTTATAAAAGGTCCCTATGTCTAGCAGCCATGTAATTTAAAATGACTGGTCCTTTTGTACCTATACCTTTCTTGAATTAACTTTTGCAGTGTTTCCGTATGTGGTATAGGAACACAAACGCACATCCATGTTTGCACAGAATAATTTAGATAATTTAAATGTATGAACACATATGCTGCATATAAATATAATTCATGCATATTTGTATATTTAGATGCTTACAATGAGGATATGGTGTTGATTTGAGCTCGCTGGATACATTCACAGGTGTATGAATGTACACCCTCAGCAGCATACTGGCTACAGGGCTAATCCACTCCTCTAGCTGCTAGCTACAGACCAAAGAGAAGAAGAAAGAAGAAGAGATTAACCATAATAACAGATGAAGCATTACCCCATAATATTTAAGGAAATCAAGGTTTTGCACCCCCTTTACAGAATGCTGCCTATGGCCAGAGCTAAACTCATTCATCTCTGGCAGCTATGGCACACAGCTGACCATTGGCCATCCAGGCCCCTCTGAAGCTCCTCTGAAATTCACCGTGTAACTTTGTTCCAGAAAGACATTCTGCCCTGTACTGCACATGTTTATATTGCACGTCACCCTGGCTTAAGATGTTAGTCTCCACTATCCACAGCCTTCTATGTGTCACCTTCACTTGCTGAGGATGTCTGTCAAGAGCTAAAGAAATGGACATAGAGATGTCAGCACGTCAAGAAAGGTTTCCAGGGGAATTAATCAAAAATAAGAGACTTTTTTTCTCTATTGCTGTTTAAGTTGATGCCTGCCAGCTAACTTGCCTGACAAATCATTTTCAGGCTACCGAGGGTAACACACTGCTGATTGGTCGGCAGTATTTCATTTCTCAGTTTGCTGTTTTCTGGCATCCATCCTGACAAAGTCTCTTTACATGCTTTGTCTCTCTCATCTGATTATCATTACTTTTCCCATATTTTCACATTTATCACATCCCTCCTCTATGTGCTTCAGTATGTAATTTGTTTTATAGCACCACCCACTGACTATGGTGATTTGTGGCATTACAACAGTTCAAATGAGTTTTTATAAATTTAGATTACAGCTATCTACAAAATGATAAAACTTTCTAATTGCTCACCCGTTTGCGGTTTATGTGTCCATTCTGACTTTATATTGTAACCATTATTTACTTTGTTTTCACTGCTGTATACAACAAACCTATTGCTCCACGAACTAATTTAATTAATAATTGCAGAACGACCTTGTTATTGATGGCCCTCCAACATGACGCTGTAATACGTTACTGAAAGGTGCCTATCGTCACGCCCCCCTCATCAGGGCCTGCCAGCCAGAGCTGAGTTACCGCTAACACATGTATTCAGTGCATTATTCAGTGCATCAGAACAATGCGCTGTATTACAGCTAGCATGTGTACTGAGCATTCTCATAACCCATTGTCTACGCTTTCGTCTCCCTCATGTGTGATCCCTTCTCCAAGTGCCTCACTAACCCTTTGTGTCTTCCCTAGCCCCCGTCTTGGTATCGGACCAACTTACTGGCTTCAACGACCCCTCGCCTGGATTAAAGACCTTGTTTCACGGATTTTAACTTGGACTTGGTGTTGTCTTATCAGTAAAGAGAATCCCAGCCTCCCACATTGTTCCTGATATATTACACCTATAAATAAATAAATTATTATTATTATTATTACTATTATTATTTCTAACTAGTTACAAGTTAAATTTGTACATTTAGCAATTGTGCTGGGATGTGTAGGCCGGCCTCTCCCTAATGAGATCACACAAACACATGCAGACTTGAGACCGGAAGTGAACAGGAAAAATATTTCAAGGATATTATGTTGGTACCTCCAGATCTGCCAATATGCTCCACTGAGAGTCTAGCATTTTAAAATTAGGACAAAATACACTAATATGTGCACAATGCAAAAAAAAAAAAAAAATCCTACTTGCCTTTTACATGCCTTAGCTATCATGCATTAAATTATATACAATTCTTCTCATGTTATTTTCAGTATGTACCATCATTCATCTGGTCAATGCAGTATACTAATTCCTATTATCTTTAGATTATCATAACAAAAAGATGGTATGACAGTAAAAATTCTCAGATTAGTTTCAAATAGACTCTGGTTGATAAAATTTGTAGTGTATTAATTTGAAGCTTGGTATGTATTCTATTATATTACGTCTTGTGCACAACACTGGAAAAACTGTAAAACTCAGCGAATGAAAGGTCTAAGCACATTCAGGATCCTCTTGTTTTTAGTGACATTTACTCCTCAGCAGTAGAAGATAGCTGCAAAGCCATTACGTTCACACCTTTTCTTGTTCAAGTACGTGGCAACTATCTTTGAGAAGCCTTTATTCTGAATGTGTATACAGTTTTTGTAAAATAAAGGTCAGGCTGCTTTTCAATTTACCCAGCAGGGGCTTTGGAATCACTTCCGAGAGAAGGTGAATCTCGTAATGTTAATTTGCAGCTTGCTCATTGTAAAATGGGCTCTCTGCAAATGACCTTTCACTGCCAAACTCCTCACCTGTTCTGAAAACACAATGTGAGGCTACCATTGCATTGGCATAAAAATTGTTGATTTCAACAAGATCCTTACATTTGGATACATTTCTGCTTATGGACATGACTAAAAGGCCTCTGTAAGGGAACCAACATTAATGCCCGTAAAACACGGTAGACATGATATTGGGTTTGGAATTAGGAGTGATCTGTCCTTCCTTGTTGGCATATATATATCAACATCTCTAGTATTTATGTTTTAAATGGATATAGTAAGTGGAGAACAAGCAGTAGAAACTGTCAGTGTGAAAAATTTTCAGCTAAAACAATGGAGGATGCTATATTTGTCGATTCTGATTGTTAACCACTTAGCATGTGAGCAAAGTGTAGAGACATCAAGTCTGTGGTTTGAACACTTGCATGATGCCATGGGTTTGGAAATTCATGGCCATGGGATTGCTTTACTGAAAGTGTGAGAGCTGAATTACTCATGTGGCTCTGCAGCGTGCAGCCTGCTCCCGGATAATGAAACAGACAATCTGTCATGTTTGTCCCCACCTTTTATTTACAAACAACAGGCACGAACAACGTTGCACCATCTGCTTCGGAAAGTGACAGCAGGCCTGTCACCCAACCAAGGAGGGCTAACCGGCCACCTCATAAATCGGCTCTTCTGATTAGGTGAGCAGCAGCTGAAGCAGTTCCTGATTGGCTCTCGAAGCAAAGGTATTTTTGATTCCTCCAGCTGTGCTTCTGATCTTGTTTATCAGTTCCACAATTGGCACAATATGAGTGTAAATTCAGACAGCATTTACACATTAAGAAATGTTTTACCTCACGTTTTTTTTTTTCAGTTTTTTCAAACATTTTTCAGTCTGTAATATTTACATTGGTATTAACACTGTTCAGAACACATCTACAGTGAAGTTTAAATGAAGACTATAATTACAATACTTATTTTCTCCAGTATTTACAAATGTTGGTTTTCCCAGTGACATATGGTAATGTGTACATGTGCATTTGCATGTTAAACAGCACAAGAGTGCTGATAACTGAAAAGTTGGCAAAAAGCTACAGTTCCCACCATCCACGAGCTCCCTTCCTAACAACAGAGCATGGTTAGCATCAACATATTTCCAGTGTCAAATGCTGACACTTCATGGCAATTTAAAGTTAATGTACTGCCATTCGGTCTTTGCAATGCAACCCATCTGCTGCAATACTACGTACAGCAGCATTCACACTGGTGTGTGCAAATTACAGAGGTCCAACTGTCAGGTACAAAGTTACTACTTACTGTGAAGGCAGCTGCTGTGGAAACACGATAGGTCAAAAGGGACTGCGGTTGAACAAGGTCCAGAGAGGAAAGCAGGAAAGATAAACAGCTTTGACCCCCCCCCATCTCACTCTCAGCAACACATTTCAATGAAATCGTTCTTGTCATGATTTGTGTCTCTCAAGTGTGCAGTGAATGTTGTAGTAATACCTCATCAGTGTGCGTTTGTGTTTCAGATGTGCGTGCAATTATGACGTACGTGAAAACCCAGAACGTGTGATTAGGGTCATACAAGTATGAATGATATGAATGACACTTAGAACAAATTTGAACAGATTTTTCTAAGTTCCGCACAGATAATTTCAGTGTTGCATCTATGCTAATATTCGTGCTATGTGGTTGCAGGTGTTTTCAGGTAGCGGTTCGAAATGTCAACTAAGTCCTCACAGTTCATGTGTAGCGGGAGCAGCCATGATGATAGTTTCAGAGGACACAAAATCCCTGCAAGCCTAACAATGGCACAGCACTATTATGTTATATCAAACTTGTAATTTATCACCTGTATTACGTTTCATTAATAAACGGAAGCGGAAAATCACTTACGTGCGATGTTTCTCATGCTCAGAAAATAGCTACTTTATAATGGAGGAAGTTTTGGTTTTTAAGTCACTAAAGTCACCCATGCACGTCTCTCCTTCAGACACCAATTATTCCGCCACCTGTTGGGAATTTGTGAATTTGTGCTCATGTTCTTTTCATTAATTGCCATGATGAGAATACTTACACCGTCTTAGGTAACATATGGTAGTTTGTGAAGTTATAGCAGGGCTAAGGTGAGCTTGATATTGACGTGAATTATGGATGCTATTGTAACAGTTGCTCTGGGACTCTAGAATATATATTCTAGAGAAAAACCTATATATATATATATATATATATATATAGTGTAGTGGGGCTGCTGCTTCACCTGAATTATCTATCTCAGCTGGAAGCTTTGACACACCTGATGCACTAGAGAATTTCCCATCTACTTCCTATGGAAACACACTTGTCACATTAGTGTGAACATCTTTAGTGATGAGCAACCTTCTTGTGACCTTTTATTCAATGATGTTTTTTTCTTTATAACAGTTAAGGTTGTAAGTTTCAAGTCTTACAATAGACCTTTCAGAAGTGTTTCAGGAAACCACTTTGGGTGCGGCAGGACAGCTGATTGATGGGTATGAAGGTGAACTGCGTTCTGTGCTTTAGCTAGCGAGATCACACCATACACTTGTTTTGTCAGGACTCTTGCCTTTAAAATACAAGTGAAAACCATGTTCAGGCATTACAATACTGCTGTCTTGAGAATCACGTTACCTAGCTGCTGTACATATATGTAAACAGTAACCACACAGGGCCGTTGCCTTAGGGCTTAAATCAACAATAAATTGCCCAACATTCTAGAATTTCTGTTCTAATTCTTTTACACCCCAAGACCGTTCCCAGCAGATACTCTGTTTCTGAGCACCTTTCTATTGGTTTGAGCCTTCTTTACACAGAAAGAACCACTGAAACCATGAGTTTAGGAGGCAGAATATCAGCCCCAATGCAACCAGACTGCAGTTCCTTCGACACCATGTGTGTTGCTCAAATCCCAGGCACACAGAGGCAGAGAAGCCTATAGTTTCTCCACGTACAGAATAAAAGGTTCATCTTTTGTTCTGAGATCATATTCTTTTCCCCATACCCGCTGGACTGTCAATTGTAGTCTTGTGCACAGTCAGTGGCGGGGGGGGGGGGGGGGGGGGGGGGGGCGCGGCGGGGCGCGCGGCGCGGGCGGGGCGGGGGGGGGGGGGGGGGGGGGGGGGG
>JABJVR010000021.1:462727-514646 GCA_025773905.1 Chitala chitala | reverse complement strand
GACATAACTATTTCCCACCCCCCCCCCGCCCCTCTAACCGTTTGTCTTTCCCCCCCACGCCCCCCCCCCCCCCCCCCCCACACACACACACACACACACACACACACACACACACACCCTCCTGGATTATGATGGTCTTCAGCTGGATAGACATGGCACCGTGACCAACAGAACAAAGACTTCTTGCAGAGCCCTGTCCCCACGTGCGTTTCCCGTGTCGAGCAACACGTATCCAGTCTCTAATCCAGCCATCCTATCTTTGCTATGGCTGTGCAGGAACTAGGACAGAAAAGGGAGTGTTTAAACCTATGCCAGCTTTTTTATATTTTTATTCACACAAAAAGTCCACAATAGCCAGCATATGTTTCTGTTTGATCCCGGCTTTTGGCTTGCTCTTCTTCTGAAATGCAGTTTTATCACGGCTCTGTGGCGTCTTCGCCCATCCAGCGTTCACCAAGGGGACGCTGTCAGTCCCGCTGCCACCCGTTTGGTACCTTTTAAAGATGAAAGCGGGCCCTGATATCTCCTTTGGATAAAACACTTGGACAAATGTGAGTGTTTTCCAAACGGAAACAGTTTCAGTGGGGCTGCTTCATCTGTACAACACAGTTTATAAAAAATGGGGGGGGGGGGGGTGCAAAAACTAAAAAATGCAAAAAAGGCAGCTCATTTTCCTTGAGGACAGAGAAAGGGAAAAATTGGTAGGTTTTTTGTCTGAATGCTTGAGGATATGTTTGTCTTTCATAAATTATGGGGAAGTGATAGTGTTTAGCCTCCGATTTTCTACCTTAGAACTCAACCCTAATTATATAAAATGGGAGGGGGATGAATATTAAAGTAGAGTACTGCTTTTACCCTTCCAGGCATTGTTTCCCTTGGCTCCCTTGGAGTTTTGGTAATTGGTCTGCTTGTTTTCCTACCCCCATTTTCTTCTTTTCCAGATAAAATATGACCATTAGAAAACAGAATGAAGCTAAACACTTAACAGTGCCCAGATTATCAAATGTGAGATTCGGTCGAGATTGAGAGTACTTTTATATCGTTTCAATAAGGTACAATCTCTAAAGACAATCCCCAGTTCTTTCCGTTTGCCTCCCCCCTCAACTATCACCTCCCCCCACCCATCCCTCCTTATTCCCCTGACTAATCCATATCGACAGGCAGACGTGGGATAAGGGTGTGCTGCAGAATTTAGCAGCCGGTCATGGGCCTGCCACAATGCTCCCAGCTTCCAACCATGAGCCCACGGCGGCTCCTGCTATACGTGGCCAGACTTGGAGAGGTAGGCGATGAGGGCCACCACCACTCCCACGTAGACTCCCGTCCCAATGGTTATGGACAGCGCGGCCAAGAAAAGAGCTCTCCGCGAGGCAGTGTTTGCCAAGGGGAAGTCCCCCTTTGAGATGGCCTTGCTGGTCTGAAAAGGAAAAAAGAACAAGAGTAACTACAGAACAGAAGAAAAATACCGTGATTACAAACATAAAGATGTTAGTGCTAGAAGCAGCAGGAGAAATTTCCTCTGGTGTAATTAGAGTTTAGAGTTTCAGGGTTGCTTTGTCCTGATGATTTAAAAGCAAAGACTGAGATTTAAAAGACTGATTGGGAGTGTCTTAAAAGATGTTTAATTAGGAGTAGATAAAACAAAATGGAGGAATAATCTCAAATGGTTTGCTTTGTTGTCCAACTTCTTTATTCAGGGCCAGTTGGCATGGAGGGAAAATAAATGAAAAGGTAAAAGAAAGGCTTTGAAAACTGTAAGCAATTTTCTCCCAGTTCCCTCCCACCCTGTTGGACAGGGAGAAAAAGTTTATCAAGAGGCGCTAAGCACAGGGAATAACACAATCTTCTGCTGCCCTTTTTTAAATCCATTTTCATATGAGGTTTTATGACTTTGACACCCAAGGTCTGCATATCTATCCTTAGAAAGGATTTGTGTTGTAACATAAATGATTGTTCAGCATTTCACATACGGCCAGGGCCCAAAAGCATTTGCTAAAGGTCAAATTATTTCTTAAGTCCCTCACACTCCATACTTCATTAGTGTATTATTATTTAGAATACGACAGAGGCATCAATGAATCAATTGTAACACAGCCTTAGGTTATCTTTGTGTTCCAGTATTTTGTCTTTAATGCAAAAGAAAAAAAAAAACTTTTCTACATATGTTTAAAAGCTCAGTTTCAATGAAATTATGAGTTAAATCAACCTTGAAAAAAAATCCAGGTTCAGCTCCTGACACTTTTGAAATCAGTGCAGAGAAAGTCACCAGGGAACGAAGCTGAATGTAAAAGAAAATCGGGGGTGAAAGAGGAGATGTTAACAGTGAACCCATGTTGTGACACCTAAACCACAACCGCCATATTTTTCACATGGTTCAACAAGAAAAGTTTTGTCATTTTTTTTCTAATAAGATTGGTGTTTTGCATGAAACTTTATAAAAAAAAAAAATCTGTAATAAATTTTATAAACATGGCTATTTATTATTTTTTGTGCAAACGGGCAATTTCACACTTGTTTATTTTACTTTCTATTTTACAGGCTTCATTATGCAGCGAGGCCATAACAAAACATAGCTTTAAGGCTGTTCACTTTAATAACATCAAATGAATCAATTTAATTATTAACTTAAACTGTTTTCCTCCATTCTGCTGAATCATTAAGCCATTGGTTGTAACCATTTTCCTGCAAACTGACACAAAAGAATGACATACTGAGGCCAGCACTTTAAGAATGAGCGGTACAGCAGTGTCATGCTAGGACACGTCCGTCTTTGTTCGTGACCGCTCGAGGGTCCCTCTAACGTGAATGCCATTTCTATTTTTTGACTTTGATTAACAACTGGCCTCTGGCGGAGTCTGCGTTACGTTGTCTTTATAAGTGTTATTCGGAAAGCTGTTCAGGCTAAAAGTAAAGCTTGTGTGTTATTTTGAACAAGCGATTGCTAGCTGCGCACACTTTCAGACTATGAATTTTGTTTTGCAACATCGGTTCTCATGTGACGTTAAAATTCCACATTAGCTTCCTCTGACAGGGGAAGAGAAAAAATAAGCTGGTTGCAGAAATTTAAATGTAGAAAACATGGAAAAGTATTTGTCTGCAATGTAATAAAGTGGCATACATTTTATTAATTATGTTCTTTCCACATGCTTACTCTAAGCAAATGAAAAGTTCTCTGTTAAGCAGGGGTTATGGTTAATTACTTGTGCTGGTTAATGTGTTCATTATTTTATACAATAAACACGAGGCATCCCTGGTTCTACAACATACAGTATGTGTTCGTGTGAGATCATTCAACTCAATTCAATTCAATTTAATTAAATTTTTATATAGCGCCAAAAGTGCCTTACAGGAGAAATTGCAGCTGTTAAAGAATAAACAGAAATAAATACAAATGAAGCCAGACAGCAGTGGAGGAGAGGACATAGAGGAGCTATATTCTCGTTTCTGGGAAAGGGGCATACACTGGTGTTTGGTGAACCTCACGCTAACAGCAAGTGTTGGATTTCAAGACTTGTCTCTCTTTCAGGACAATCGATGTCCAGGGCAAAGTTTGTCCCAAATAATTGCTTCTTCCATTTTTAAAAAGATAATGCAACTGTGATAAATTTGGAACACATGCTGGAGTTACTGCAGTATGGCGACAGCACATTCATCATCTGTTCACAAAGAAGGTGCTTCTATTTATAGTAAGATGAGGGGTCAGAGATAATTAAAACAACGGTCAGTGGTATAGCAGGGAGCTGGAATGCTCATAATTGTGACACACAGTTGTATTAAAGTGTCAGAAAATTTAGAGAAGAATGCTGGAATAGTGGACTCTGAAATCCATAACAGGGTTCGTGTTAATTGTGTCAGTTGTAATGGTATTCAGTTTTAAGTGGTGTAGACTAGGGAGGAGGGGCTGGAGCTGGACTGGCTGTATTACTTAATGTCAGCTCTTTCAGAACACTCAAAGCACCAGAATTTTAGATTAGAAGATATTTACTAACAATGTGAGTAGAGATCTCTGCTAAAGTGTACACACTCAGTGTGACATTTAATGGGAGCATGCAGACTGAATGTGTGACATTAGATTTTTGGGCCTTTTCAACCAAATCTCAAGATGCAATTCAGTAGATAGCTCCCCCTCCCACCACACACACACACACACACACACACACACACACACTGTCCTGATAAAACGGTCAGAGTGATAGAGGCAGAAAATAATAAAGAAAATAATAAGAAAAAATAAAGAGACTTTCATGGGAAGGGGAGATGGACTCATGATTTGGAGGGGGGGGGCTGCTTATTTAGAGAAGACAGTGTCAGCATAATGTAGAGTAGGTGACATGTGCCAGCCCTGATACAAAAAGGCACATCAGAGCCGCAGACCTCGACGTGATGCTCAGTGAAAAATGGTACGCGGTGCAGCCATCATGTTTGCTAATCCCTCCATATGGTTCCTAATTCTTGTCTCTGCTGGAGCACTTAATCTAATGGTGAATCAGTCAACACCCAGATGCAGTCATTACAGAAGCTCAGATGAATAGATTATACCCCTGAGCACATGTCAATATGAAATACTTAGGGCAGGTGTTATACAGAGCTACATGTGTATAGCACTCAAGTGCTTTGCTTTTAGCAGTGGATGTTTTTAATATATATGCTGGTTTAACTGTTGATTTTAGGCATGTGGACAGCAAGAAGCATTCTTCCTTCAGAAGACTGAAAGACTGAGAGCGCTTAGCTGAATGAACTGATTGGGGATCAGTGCATGTACTTACCCCCTGAGAGAAGTAGAAGGCAGCGATGCCCAGGGGCCAGAAGCAGCAGAGCATGGAGAAGATGGCCAGACCCAGGTGGTCCCGTGGTGGGACCACCACGAAGTTATCCTCACTCTCACTCTCGCTGGAGCAGTCACTCTGCAGGGGAGGGGAGGAAGAGAACCTGTAACTGCCAGACCAACATGGGAAAGGAGTCCATCCCGAGGTAAACGTGCTGTGTTCAGCTTACTGAGTTGCCATGAAAGGACACGTTTTGAGGTTTAGCATGAGACAGGCAAATATGTCGAGTTCCAGCTCTTTTCATCCAAAAACACAGGCGCACGCACTAGGTTTATAACAAATTAGTTTGAACTGTGTTTATGGAAAATTCCATTTCTTCATGTAAAAGTTTAGTCGTACGGAAGTACTGCTTCTTTTACGGTTAATGAAAGCAGCCATTACCGCAGCATAAAAATGGATTACCACCGTGTTTGAGAAATCCATAATTTCTACGTTCTGCAGTTAGATCTCCCATGGGTATTAGGAGCAAGAAGACAGACTCATATCTCTGCAGCAGCTTCCTGCTGGTGTCCTCAAGGGTTAGAGGCGACAACAGATGACTTCTCCAGCAATCGATGAACGCTTGTCATGTCGAATGCAGAGCTATTACCTCTGTAGCCTCTCCACCACTAGAGCCATCTGCCAAGGCGTGTCGGGGCATCATAAATATTTCAGCATTTATTTTCCTGCAAGTTATCGGGCTTTCAGTGCACTTGCCCTCAAGTGTCAATACCAGCGCCCCCACAAAAGCCATTTGGGTGATGCTGTCTTGCTCTGTACATGCAGATGGAAAACACCATTGGCATGCTTAAGCTAACTGTCTATCCCAAGGCCACATGTGTAATGTGGCGGTGTGTTGGTACCTTCTGGTTGTTTGGGAGACAAAAAATCTGCTAAACCACTCAGGGAAGTTTTACAGTTAAATTAGTATTAAAAAGACCACTATTTAAGTACATTTTGCACAGAAGTATTCCTTTTGGCTTTTACTGACAGACTTAATTTTGGTACAAAGTACTTTGTGTCATGGTAGTAGGAGGCTAATTTATTCCAGATACTGGCATTTATAATAACTGCAAGTGCTGTAGATTGGCCTGCACCCACCACAGGCCCAGGCTACATACTATCTATGAGCCTTCCAGCTCCACCCCCAGTGGGAATTGATCTTCCACCCACACTTCGGCAAAGCAGAAATAACAAGATCAGCATGTGCTTACACCCCAGTAGCTAGGCAGAACACACCACCGAGAATATTAAAGGCAGAAGTGCAACACCGTGTGTGAGAAAGTAGACTGTCTCAGTCCAAATGTAACTCAATTTGGAATGATTTGCGTAAGTGTGGCATTGCGTAAGTCTGCGAGTCTGGTCAGCATGGGAAATCACACAGGAACAGCAGAAACTGGGTGACGCTGGGTTTGGCTCAGCGTTTTTGTTTCCATGACAACTTTCCACGTGGCCAATGGATGGCAACTGCAGAATCCCAACTAGCTCTGTTTGGACTTAGTATCCTGAGATTTTATAGTCATCCGGGTGGTTTCTGCAGAGCAGTGCATGGGATGGGGATGGATTCCGTGTTTAATTTAGTTTGGAGTTTAAAAATAGGTTTTACACCACTTCCTGTTTTTATAGAGACCTTGTTCCTGTTTTGTGTCTTTTGCTTTAATGCCCTATCTAGCCCTTGTAACAGATGTTAACCCTACAACCCCTTGTGTCATAAAAAAGTGTTTAGGTTTTATTTTATGTGCTTAATTACAAACAAACCTTGGATGTGTAGGGACTCAACACATCCTCTACATGATTGTCTCGCTGAATTTCAGGGTGACAGTATCCGGTGGGCTCGCTCTGCAGTGATCAAAGAGCAAAGTAAAAATATCCTTCAACTGTGAGCCGACCATGCCATTGTGCTATGATAATTACCATCAAATTCACACGTGCACAGAAGAGGAAGCTTCATGCAGGGAAATTTCTAAAACCTTAAAACTGCCATCAGCTCTTGTATAGATGAGATGCAAACTGGTAGTGGCATATGGAGCATATCTCTTTTAGCATAATTTACAGTAAGATTCCATAACATAGGAATTAGGGTATAAACATGTAGGGTAAGACATTACAATATAGGTGTCTTTAGTGACTAGCTTTAGTAGTGTGGTCCACCAATTAAAATTCAGTCAATGTCAGTTTCAGTGTTGTAGATACTTTTCAGTGTATGAACTTAAAAGCATCTATAAGGACACTAGTGAACATTTGCTGATTAACAGATGTCTATGACCTTACAGGATTGCAGACTGAATAGGCAGTCAGGTAGCTTTTAACAGTGTGGAACAGGTGAATGCTGGAACCACACGCCCATCCTTCTCTCTGCTTCGCTGTCCTATTCCTTGGCATTAATGATGGATGCTGGCTATTTCACAATGTGTTTTCTATTTACACTCTGCCTATGCCTGTCATGCTCCATGTGTCCACTAGATGTTGTAATTTCCTTCATGCATGTCCCTTGTGTTCATTAAGCTAATTCAGTCAATTTTTCCACCTGTTCCTTGTTGTCCCTTAGTGTCTTTATAAGCCTGCCTCTTGTATCAGTTTGTTGCTGGTTATTGTGGTGTATGGATGGTCTATGTCAGCCTAGAGCTAGTTTTATGCCCTGTGTTCCTTGTTTTTGCTTTGGAATAAGCCTCTCTTTTGCACTTGGACCTCGCCTTACCTCGCCTTACCTTGTTATTCTTATACACTCAGACCGAGTTCCTGATTCTGTCCGGTGCACGACTCATAGACGAAAATGGCCTGTGGCCACACAAAACTGAATCTTCTGAATTGGCACATGAGGAAGTTTCTAGCACAGGCTTTATGGTGTCATCTGTGAATTATCCTCAGCTATAGATAGACAGTGCAAATGAATTGCCCACTGGTGTGGTGATTTTAACTATTAGCCTCTTCGTGTCCCACATCAGACAAAAGAAATTATGACGGAGAGAACTGATAGGGATCAAATATTCAAGGTTGCAAATAAATGAGGTAATTTATACAGGACAAATGGAGAGAGAGGGAGAGTGTCACATAGTGGGGTTTGAAAGTACAGCTTCAAAAAAACACATCCCAGATAGTAAGGTCCTGGTATGGAGCATTTCGCTGCACAAGATTCACATGAATGGAGGGCCTGGGTTGATTTGACAGGTCGTTCTTCCTGAAGCATAGTGGTAGAGTTATAAACCTGCAGCAATGTGATGAATTGTGTCTGCACACCTAATGAATATCATAAGCAGGCTGGCACGAGACTGAAATTCTATGTTAGATTACCTGCAGTTATCTGGTCCTTCATGACCTTGCTGATAGATAGCTCCAATCTATGGAGCCATCTGACTGACTGTACTTATTACCAATGCTCTTTAGTTGTGATCAAGAGCTTGGCTGCCTTTGCCTTATTTCAGTGCTCAGGTGCAATGGACAACGACGGCTTTTTTCAGCTCAAATTCTGCATGAATCACTGGCGAACTCAGAGTTAGCCAGGGTGACATCACCCCCACTCCCCGAAAAATATGATTGGCTACACCTAATGTCACCACAAATTTTTGCAACATAATTGGATGATCTGTGGTGGATTGGTGCACTGCCCAGGGTGTCTCCTGCCCTGCCCCCTGTGCTTCCTGGGATGGGCTCCAGGTATCCTGTGACCCTGAACTGGATAAAGCTGTATAGTGAATGGATGGATGGATAATTGGCTGATTTCAAGTATGCTTTCCCTCAAAAAGCCTTGACCATCACATTTCTAAATTGCTAGAACTGCAGAAATGTGGGGGTTCTTTATTTCAGTGACATACATTGTATCAAGCATGCTGGGATTGGACCCAGACTGTGCAAGAGGAATCTTTCTGCATCCATCTACATTCTGGTTGAAGTACCATCTTGTTGGGCTCAGTTTCAGGCTAAAGAGCCTTTATCCACTTCTCCCATGCCATGACAAGTGATAAGGTACAAAATCTTGACCTCTGACCATACAGATGTCTGCACCAGAGGACAAGGTCAGAAGGCACTCCTGTTATTTATCATTCACACTGATGCATAAAATGACAGATTAGAAATGGGGACACATTAACTCCCTGGAGGGTTGATAAAGTAACGCAGGACCAGCACCCTTGAGAATTACTTCAAATGTGTATTAGGAGACCCATGGTGCTACAGCCTCTTATATAGGCTTGTGTTTTTATTTACAAAAGCATAATATCCTGTAAGCCATGTTTGCTTTTTGTCTAAAACGAAGAGCTGAGTTTGAGCTTTTTATTACTATTTCATAATCCTGCCTTCCACGTGGCTTCAGTCAAATTTTGCGGCAGGAAGCGAACGAACATGGAGCTTCGTGAAGACAAAAGTGACGTCGGCCTCCGCACACCTGCGACGGGCACAACATTTGCATCCCGCTCACGGTAGGACACACACGGCAGCATCTTCTCAAGCGCCTCTTACATCAAAACAAACCCGACGTCCTCCGAGGGAGATGCCAGCCACTTTGTCTCCATCATTTGGGCTGCAGCCAAAACTGGAGTCATTATGTTTGTTTATTTGCGCTGTTTGTTATGCAGCAGCCTGCGGTTCTCACTGGCCTGTTCGCCTCAAAAGATCGACTGATGGAGGCTCGGATACACAGACAGCATAAATATACCCACTGGCAACCAGGAAACACAACGGAAATCTGAGCTGCAATGAGCAGATTGTGACGCTCCACTGTCTATCTGCTAATGATCATTCACATTTAACAAATGCCTTTATAAATGGTAGCAGTGTGTGGTTTAATATAGCCAAATATTTTTAGATGTAAAACGGTTAATTATGTGCTAAGTCTTCCTGCAGACAATTCAAGTAGCTTTACGGTTAATTATGTGCTAAGGCTTTAGGACAATCCACCTACGTGATGCATAATTTTTTTTTCTTTTTAATAGCAAAGTTAAATTAATGACATTTCTTAACCCTTTAATGGTGTTAATTACCCCTGAATTGCTTTCCTGGCAGCCTCGTTAATTACTGCACCGCAACGCCCGCACACAACACGGGTCGCCACCATCCACCTGACTTTCACCCTGCTGTCGTTTGTTTCGCCAACCCTGCCACCCTTGCCCCTACCCTTTGCAAACCAACGTACCAGCATATTTTTAATATCGCCTTGTTATCACACCCCTCTGTGAGTGCTACACAGCACTGATTTCTCACACAGTCCTGCTCCCCGCTCCCCCACTGGGGCAAAGCACAGCAGATGGCTGGATGCTGTCACACAAACGCCCCCAGCCCCTCCTCTTAACTGAGGTGTGACGGATTGGTGAGGAGCTCAGACAGGCACAGATGAGAAACTTGACAAAAAGTCAAAAAAGAGAGAAGCTATTTAGAGACATATGTGGTAGGTGATTTTTTTTTTTTTTTTGCTTCAACAACTAAATGTTGGGGCAAGAGGTATAACAATATACAACATCTAAAACTGGAGGGTTAAACCTCACTGTTTACTAATGTAAACTAGAGAAAAGGAAGCATGCTAAACCACTTCTGAAATGATTCAAATTTCTTATTCAGGTCTATGCACAAGGCTATCACTAATCAATATAACAAGGAATGGAAAAGGTAGCGCTGTATTTGACATATTACCAGAAGGTCACCTGCTTATATTTCAGTAAAGGCCCTGTCAGGATTGTCTTAACAGTAAAAACTCGAATTGTGTCATCCAGCTATAAAAATGGGTTACAATTCCAATGTTGCATTGGATGAAAGTGTAACGTAAGTGACTGAAATGTAAATACACCCGGTTCTGCCATAACGCTGCAGTGGCACTCCTGTGAAACATTGTGTTCCAGAAAATTACACAATAAAAGCATTATTGCATTCCTTTTATGATCTCCACCTGTGCTTGGACCAGCACTACATCTTTTATATACATTCTTAGAACTGCGCCCAGCCATTTTTAATAGTAATGTATTAAAATAAAGTAAAAAAATACAAAAATTTCAACCGATCACAGCTGAGGTCCATAAACCTCATTTGCGTCTCATATGTGATGAACACCACAATTTAAAACTTTTTTTGGAATGGGACAGCATTATATCTGAAACAGAAAACATGTTCCCCTGTTTCTGATGCATGTTAGAGACAAAGCTTGTATTGAAAGCTCTAGTTGTAGCTGAACTGACCATACACCCCCAGCCATAACATTACGACGACTGACAGATGAAGTGAATAACACTGATAATCTCTTTGCAGCAGCACCTGGACGTGGATGGGATATATTAGGCAGCAAGTGACAATTTTGTCCCTGAAGTCGATGTGTTGGAAGCAGAAAAATATTAACATCATAATGTCATGGCTGATTTGTGTACATCGGTAATTAAAACCAAACACAAAAGGTAATGGAGAATTAGCAGCATTAATATAACAGCAAAATGCACCACGGCCATATGTCAAAATGCACAGCTGTAGATCTGTGGCCTGGTGTGTGTGGTGGGGGAGAGTGTTTTTGTGTATTTGCGAACAGATCAGAGGCGGGTCACAAGCAATATGATGTAATACTGCAGACCACTTCAAAATACCAGGGCATCCCATTTCAGGTGCTAAAAACCTCTGATAAAAGTCCATCCCGACTCCTTTTATCTCCACCTGGGGCAACGGGGGAAGGACGACGAATCGGGAGTGCACATGGTAGTGGGAAGCTGTATTCATGTTCCACCTGGCTGGCTGTACTGCCTTCACTCAGTGCCATCAGTCATACATGGGGCCAATGAGAGGTTGGGTTCTTGCAGAGCAGCTGCTGCATGAGCATTTTGGAAGAGTAAGACAGCAAAGACAAACATCTTACGCTAACTGAGAATCCTTCTCTGCAGCGGCATTAGAATGACAAAACGAGGCCATGCTCATTTAAGTGGCTAATTCAGTTTTGCCCAGCTTGTCATTTCAACTGTCTCCAAAAATGAAACACCACAACCAGAGGGTTCAATGTTATTGACCTCTTTAGCCTGTTTGCCTCTAACAACACCCAGGAGTTAAATGGTTCCAAACATCTGCCTGGGTGTCTCTCACCATGGTGACAGAGACAGGCACAGGGGACAGGGGAGGCCCAGATGTTGTGAATGCTCTCACTGCATCACTACATGTCCAGTTTTGACCAGTGCGCAAATGAGTCTCAGGTCATTTCTGCTGTCAACATAAGACTAGTGAAGCCTGTAGCTACATAATTACGAAAAAAATGTGTATAATAATAATAATAATAATAATAATAATACACTCGGAGCAGAAACTCTGCAAAGGAAATGCTAACACTCCTTTTTTAAACAAGTAGTCCACAATGCAATTTGACACAACGCACGTCTCCAAGCATGATTCATCCTCATTGTAAAGGACAAGAATGTAAAATATTAACCGTGGAAAGCGTTTGAGTGCAGTGACTCATAAGTCAAGCCGATGGCACTGGCACCCTAAATATGCTGAGGAAAGTAGTCCCGGGTGGTCGCTGATATCCAGCAGTCGGTGCTGTCCAGGAGGACCCTGTGTCCTGACGTTCAACAGCCCAAAGGGGGGCAACGGGGCGGAGAGATATCATGTGCTAGAAGGGGGCTCAAATGGCTGCTGGCACCGGAGAAATTTATTTTCTTATTTATTGTAATGTGGGCAAAGATAAAATCTAGAATATATGTGTATGTGTGTGTGGACAGCTTTTCAGCCATTAACACTTAAGTGCATTTGGATCAGGAGGCGAAATGTGCAGGGCCGTATGTATGAGCACCCAGCCCCCTCTGTGAAATTCATTTTCATGCTCCACTTGATTATATTAGATGAATGTGTGAAGCCATGGGAGGAGCCCTGTACAGACACACACACACACACACACACACACACACACACACACATTTCATTACTGTTGCTGTCTCTGCAACTCTTCTTTATTGGTAAAAAGAGATATTTTGGCTTGTGTCTCAGACTTGATCAGTCTAATTAGCAGCTCTGTTAGCATCCTTAAATGAAACCCCAATAAAAAATACCTGTATGCCTCTGGTCATCTTTTTCAGATTAAACAGAATGAGACTTTCCTACAACAAGCTGTCCTCTCTGTGTGGTTCTCTCTACGTTCTTGAAAACAAAAGCCCACACACAGATGACAAGCAGTGGCACTTACACATGGTTACAGGGTGCTGTCCAAAGCAGAGTGGTTGCAACATTTGACTTAGGTTGCCTGCGGATATGTGAAGTGGGGAGATGGGGAGGGACTGCTGAATCAACTTTTACCACCTCCACCACCTATATATAGCAGTATTCTCTTATACCGACATAAGGAAAAAGGTGGTTTGCCATCTGCAGTTTGGAGGAGAGATCCTGCTTCACGTGGAGGAATTTAAGTAGCTTGGGGTTTTGCTCACGAGTGAGGGAAGGAAGGAGCGTGAGATTGACAGACGGATTGGTGCAGCAGTCGATACGGTCGATGTACGGGTCTGTTGTGGTGAAGAAGGAGCTGAGCCGAAAAGCAAAGCTCTCAATTTACCGGTCAATGTATGTTCCTACTTTCACCTATGGGCATGAGCTTTGGGTCGTGACCGAAAGAATGAGGTCTCAGATACAAGCAGCTGAAATGAGTTTCCTTCACAGGATGGCCGGGCGCACCCTTAGAGGTAGGGTGAGGAGCTCGGTCACCAGGGAAGAGCTCGGAGTAGAGCTACTGCTCCTCCACATTGAGAGTATGAGGTGGCTTGGGCATCTGTTTCGGATGCCTCCGGGACACCTCCCTGGGGAGGTGTTCCAAATATGTCCCACCGGGAGAAGACCCCAGGGAAGACCCAGGACACGTTGGAGGGACTACATCTCCCGACTCACCTCGGTGTCCCCCTGGAAGAGCTGGAGGAGGTGTCTGGGAAGAGGGAAGTCTGGGCGTCCCTTCTTAAACTGCTGCCCCCGCGACCTGGCCCCAGATAAGCGGCAGAAGATGGATGGATGGATGGACATAAGGTATAAGGTATACACATAAAAATCTACAGACACATGAACATCTGAACCCCTTTAAAAAATGTAACAATAAAGGTAATTTTGGTTTTTCTGTGATGTCCACCCCATTCATCCAATGTCACCTCCGTTAAGGATTTGTAATCTTTCTGGTGACAAGAATGGCTAATTTCATAATGACAATAATCACCACCATTACCTCAACTATAATCATCATCTTTACATAAGAAGAGTTCTTGTTTCTCTTTATCACTCTTATAGCCATCATTATATAAGAGCGATTGCTAATGATAGTCATTTTGTGTTGAGAATAGACTGTAGAGTCATGCATTAAGAGCAGTGCAGTTTCAAGTTGAACAAGAGCAGCAGAGGCGTAAATGAACCACGGTAATAAAATCGTTAAGAATCCATCGGCTCTCCTCCTGGCCTCAAAATGAGTTTAAATCCAGGTGCACGTAACCGTCACAGTGTGGGTCGCTTTCACAAACAGATTTTAGAGCACATGAGCTTTCCCCTTTTTTTTAACCCCCTCCCAAAAGTCAACACAAAACTCTTGCTTTTCTTGGAAAATACTCAAAGGCAAGCCAAGACCTATGCACAGCTATGAAAATAAAATCACACAATAAAATGATAAGCAAAACGCATACGCACACACACACACACACACACACACAGGTACTGCATTCATTTGATTGTAAGACAGACCAAAATTTGGTAGATAAGTTTGGTAGAATCTCCCATGGCTTCAGAAATTTGGTAGTTCAGCTTCATATAAGACTCAGGGTTTTTTGCCAAGAAGAAATCTGAAATCTCTGCAGTTCCCAAAGGGCTAAAAGGCAGTGAAGCTGAACTGTACAGCATCTCTATCAGTGTGCTTGGAGTCACGTTTATGTTTTGATGTTTGAAAATGCTGAAGACAACACAAAGATGGAGTAGAATTTTAAATTGTGCAATAATTGCTTTTTTCATCAGTTAAGGGTATAAAGTCTAAAGTCCTCAGGAGCAAAGTCCTCGGGAGCATTATAAAGTCCTCAGGAGGATTATAAAGTCCTCAGGAGCATTATAAAGTCCTCAGAGCATTATAAAGTCCTCAGAAGCATTGTCTAACCATGTTTTTTAGTACACAGGATGCTGTACACTTTGATAGTATAATACAAATCACAGAAGGTCACTAACCACTGGGTGTGGATCTAGTGCGTCCTCTAAAAACCCATATTCTAGAATCTTTCACAGACTGCTTATTCAAGCTAGGGGACTCAAATGGAACCTGAAATCTACTATATGAAACAAAGGACACAAATCAGCCTGTCACAGGACACAACCTAATATATTGCATATTAAAAATCATACGATTTTATGAGTACAATTTACTGCTTTATAAATGGCTCTTACATTTCCTTTTTCAGTTTACTTGACATGGTATTTTCACTTTATTATACCCTCAGTTACAAACCCACAGTTTACTAACACTGTTTTCCAAAAGGTAAAAATGTAGACCGTGACATTGCCAATAAACAGATCTATACATTTACATACATTCGTTCTGCTGCTTTTAAAGCTTGTAACTTCCTTGATTATCATTAAAATGGCTGCAATCCAAACACCTGTGCAGTGGTTAACTGTGACACAAGCTTTCTGCAGTCACTACAGTACCCGCAGTACAGCTATAGTGTGGGATGATGTAGAGTCCACTTGAGGGAATTTCAGCCAACCCACAGGCACTTGTGCACTGTCGAAAGCCGAATAACGACACTGCATGAGACCACCTGGGCCTCTGCGAACGTCACCGCAGCTGCTGAGCGTGAGGCTGAAGCCGTGATTCTGTTAGGATGTGTAGCCTGTCTCCCCGAATGCCACCAATCTCCCCCCTCCCCTGACAATGCTGGCATCGAGCTCCTCACCTCGTACTCATGGTACTCCTCTTCTTCCACCTCGTAGGACACGGTCTGGATCTTCATGTCGTTTTCACCCAGCAGCTTGGCCTGGGGGTCGTCGGCAGGGCCCTCCGTGGCCGAGGCCTTAGTCTCCGTGAAGGTGGTCTCGCAGCTGTCGCTTTTGTAATCCTTGTCCTTGACGCTGCCGCCACCATCATCCTTGTAGAGGATGAAGTTGGGCCGGTAGAAGGCCTCCACCGCCAGGTGCAGCGAGGTGGCATCCAGAAGCTGGTGCGCCTTGGCCTTTCCGCCAGTCCCGCCACCTCCTCCTCCACCCACAAAGTAGTTGATGATGTTCTCCTGGTACTGGTTACTGGGGAAGTCTCCCTGGTAGCCATAGTCACCCTTGACGACGTGCTTGCCCGTCTTGTCCAGAAGCGGGTTCTGCAGCTCGCTCAGGCTCTCCATGGTGGAGGGCCTGGTCTGAACGTCCTGCAAAAAGAGACCGGTGGGCGAAGCTGGACGCTACGGGAGCCAACGGCGTTCACCACTCGGGCCGCTGTGGAAGAGAGAAAAGCAGATCAGTGGAGTATGAATTAACATGAATGGATTAAATACCCAGGAGCCATTGGCAGCTTGACATGTGTCTTCGGGCAATTCCTGGAAAAGCTGGTCATAGCCAAGAATAAACATCAGCAGCAAAGGAATGTCACATGGCCTCAATATAATGACAGCTTCTGGTGTCTGCAGATATTTTCCGAAAGTGTAGAAAGGCCTGTCTTTGGGAAGATGTTCAATATTTATGAAGAGATCTACATGAGGACTGTGGTCTTCCTGCTGCAGCATGTGGCTGCAGGTGTGTGTTTGTGCATTCTCGTACAAATGTGGACAAAGGCAGCAGTAATAAGCATAAACGCCTCATCTGTATAGCCTCATTCTTACTACCCCAACCTCAGTGTGCCCCTCCCATTATAAATCACCACCTGCCAAGTTAATGCTACCGCAGTTTCATACCATTCCAGTTACCTCCAGCCCCCCAGAGATATTTGGGTTGTTCATGAAGAATCTTGAGGCATGAGGCTTCCTTTTGCATAGTTATATGAATTTTATCCAACTGTTTTGCAGTTTTTGTAGGCAAAAATTTCTAGACTTTTTTTTCTTTTACATTTGTAATGGAACATTTATAAGGAGGCACTATGGGCCTAATGGTGTGATCAGGACTCAGGTTCTATGATAAATGAAGATGTACTTCAGGCTAAATGAAGATGGGGAGGTAATGCATTTTGATCATGACAGGACTCCTCGTGTCAGTGAAAAATCATCTCTGCTCTCTCCATCGATTTTGTGTGCACTTTTATTTTTATATATATATATATATATATATATATATATACACCAAATGGCCATAAAAACGGTTTTGGTTGCCTTATAGTCTTTAGCCTTATTAATGTTCTGTGCAAAAAAATTAAATCCAGAAATAAAAAATGATTCTGGCTGTTTTCAGATGAGCAATGGTGTTGTAGCACAGTATCATTACTGTTTTCATTACACAAGCAGATCACATGCCTTTAAAGGCATGAATTTGATTGATTTATTCAGCATATCATTACAGCAAGGAAAAAAAAAATCAGTCACAGTCCCTCTATTAACATCAATATAAGCATTTTTTTGCATGGTTCACTAAAGAATAGGTTTTTCTTTAATCTTTGTTTTCAGTCTGTAAACACTGAAGGTTCATAGTAATATTTTAGAGGCTCGATATAGAAAACCACAACAGATTTATCTTGCAGAATGACTAGTGCGAGCACTTTCAGCTTCTTCCCAAAAGAAATATGAACACTGAAAACATTTATCTGCAATGATGGGGATCAGACTTGTTTTGATGGGGGGAGGGGTAGCCTATTTCTTCTCTCATTTTATTAGAAATGAATCAAAGCTTGATGTTTCTGGTATTCGGCGCCTCAGATTTCTTTTAGGCCAGTTTTATCTTTTGTTTTGTTCTAGCCTGCTCTGGGAGCTGACCCTGAAGTTTTTCTTTGCACCAAGGAAATGTGGCTTGATTATGCTGTCCTACGCAAAACACTTTGCACTGGAACTATGAAAGAATAAAATGACAGTCATAAACAGTTTTTTAAAAAGAATTAAAACCCGACCTGACATGACCACTGGTGCTGCAAAACCATTCTGAGGGAATGCTATTTTATCTATAAAATCAGTCAGTCAGTCATCTTTTATACTGCTTCATCCAGTTCAGGGGAAGCCTGGAGCCCATCCTAGGGCACAGGGCAGGTGACACCCAGGGCAGGGCGCCAACCCACAGCAGGGCACACACACATACATACATTGTAGACACCAATCAATCTAACCATGTCTTTGGACTGTAGGAGGACACCGAAGAACCCGGAGAAAACCCACTAAACACAGGGAGAACAAGTAAACTGCATGCACACAGACCCAAGGCAGGAATCAAACCCCAGGGCTGGAGGTACGAGGCAACAGTGCTAACCATCACACCCCCATGATGCCTTGGTCATCCATTAGTTTAAAAGCCTCTCATTTTCTGGCTAGTGTAGTGCACTGCACACCACATACAGTCTGCACCTACTTTCACTCTCCAGCATTTGGGAATTAGCATAAAAATAGCCAGCCTGTGCTGTGAAGTTCATCAGGTCGGTCTCTGGGGAGCCCAGTGAGACAAAGTCTTATACACAGTAAATGAGTCTTTCTCAGTCTCGCTTACCGGGGCTGAGGCTGGCAAATATCCTCTTAATCCCTCAGCTGATCAGCCTGCTCCTCTCTGCTATTTTGGGGTGGCTGACAAAGCTGTTGACAGCATCCAAGACAGCCTGTGCCGTCTGGTGATGGCCTGCGGGTTTGTGTGCGGTCAGAACCACTTTGGCTACTGAGTACAGACATCACAGCATCACAGCAGGCTCTGATTTCCCCTTCCCTGAAACCCCCACACACACACGCCAGTACATTCAAGCTGTACTGCCATGTGATTTGGACTTTAAAAAATTTTGTAAATTGAAGTTGGTCTTCCAGGAGCCGGGAGAATTTAACTTTTTAATAACCATTTTTCAGACTGGAAAAGCAGTCAAATTCAATTTTATCTGTCTTAAAAGAGAAAAAAATATCCTTTAATAACTGATCTAACTACAACTTGGTGCAGCGAAATGTATTTGTGGAACCCGTCAGGAAAGTCAGAAGTCACTACTGCCCTGAAGAAGTGACCGCAGCTCTGATCTCTTGAGAAAACAAGACAGTTCCGTGTAAATGGCGAAATGCCATGGGTGTACATGCAAGTACAAAGCATTGTTTACAGTGCCTTTGGGATAAAACACCCTCTCAAAAACAGCCAGAAAGGCAGAGCTGTTGTTGACTGGTCTTATGGCCCAGTGGGAAAGAGCCCCTGGTGAGCTCTGGCTTTCCCCAGGCAGCCCAAGTCGCCCTAGTTATTTACGGTTCCCTCCATTTGTGAGATCCGTCACTTTACTGCTAAACTGAGAAGTGTGTCGGGCCTGGGGAGGCCAACGTTGGGAGTGTAATTTTAATCGTAAATCTGTTTCCAAAGATATTTATTATTATTATTATTATTATTATTATTTTCTTAACTAGTCAGAAATATTTCTCCAGAGTGAACTCACAACTGGGTATTCATCTCTGTTTCCAAAGATACAATCCAGAAAGCGGAAGGAATCTGGAAGAAGGGGAGAGAAGAGTTTAAAAGAAAAGAAAAGGCACACTTTGCCCCTATCTGCAGTTATAGTTTTGGGTAAAGAAATCTTTAAAGGTGGGAAGGGACTTCACAATGAGGAAGTGGTTAATGGCCTTCTTATTTTAAAAGACTACCATTTCAAATCTTCCACCTATGGAAGAGTCAGAACATTTACCGTAGGGGTGGACATCAAGGACTTTAACAGCCATATTGGAGTTGCATATTGAATTTCATCTAACTCTGTGCTATTTACATAACAGCTCATTATCTTATTGATTTGCATAGCAAATGTCCACACCCCTGTGGTGGGTTGGCGCCCCGCCCTGGGTGTTCCCTGCCCTGCGCCCTATGTGCTCTGGGATGGGCTCCAGGTTTCCCCGCGACCCTCACCAGGAATAAGCGGTTAAGATAATGGATGGATGGATGGATGGATGGATGTCCACACCCGTGGATGGCCAGGAGGTCATGAAGCTCACTTAAACATCTTCTGTGGCCTATTACTCATCTATTTGGACTGGAAATCAGTGTAACGGCACAACAGACACTTGGCTATGCTGTGTGAACCTCAGCCTTGTATCTGTTTTTGAATTTAAACATTTTACTTTCAGGATGTAACTGAGACCTCCATGTTTGCTTGTTCTCTTACTGTCAGTCACATGGTGCATCCCAGCTCTCTGCGTTAATTGCAGCCACACATTTACCATGCTTTGGTGGTTTTACATGTCGTAGTTAAGCCTGGAATTGCTTGGTATGGGGAGGCAGAAGATTCCCGTGGCACTTGTTTTGCATTAACATGCTGATTTTTTTTTTTTTTTTTTTTTTTTTGAGAAAATGAGCACAATCTTGTGAGTGCAGGCAGCCAGCTACCATCTGCAGACTCGGCTTTGTGTATAAGCCGCACAGTATGGGAGAATATGTCTGTTCTACTCTTACTGATCCATAATACCAGCAGAGTTCAAGTAAGCACATCCTAAATGACACTGGAGCAGCAATAGCATTTTAAACACTCCCTGAAAAGGCAAAACTTTACAGTAAGGATAAGCTGTAGATACCCATCAAAGCACACAGAAGTTGGTACCGCTCTACCAGAGTTGTTTGCTCACTTTTCTAAGCCAGTGTATTCACAACCAACCAGCACCTCCTGGATTAAAAAAGTTCAAGATCTGTCTGGGGCAGTTATAAACCCAGGAACTGCATAAACCTGTAAAGTAGCTGTGATGATAGTTGAAGGTTGATGACAGACATGTTCGTCACCAGCCAGCACCCCTGAGCCCAAGGCGTGATTAATTAATGCTTCAGGGCCTTTTCAAACCCAGCTACAAACATCCCATCTAATACCCTGACATCAAGGAAAACAGTCCAGTCGCGACACCACATGACACAAACACAGAGTTAATGACGGCGCCTGGTGTGCGTGGAAGCCACACTCAGAAGCAAAGCGAGTCACCACATCTGCAATCTCACTTGGAGGCCAAACATTGTGCTATTATTTTTTTTAACAAAAAAAAAATGTTATTCACTCCTGCCTCTTGTGATTGTGTCAAAATGAGTGTCACTCTAGTAAAAGTGTAAAACTCAAAACTCAATACTTTATTTTTTCTGTTCTCTCAGTAGTGTTTTTGTTCTCTCTCTCTCTCTCTCTCTCTCTCTCTCTCTCTCTCTCTCTGTCTTTCTATATATATATATATATATATATATATACACACACACACACACAGATAACAAAAAGAAAAAATGAAGGTCAGTTTTAAATGTTTTCTGCTGTCTGCTGAGCTGTTCCCTTGAATGTGATGTCCTCAATAGAATTCAGTTTAATCAGGCCATATAGGATGATGTGTAAATGTGTATGAAGTCTCAAATTGGCCCCTGAACACCTCCCACACACACACACACACACACACACACACACACACACAGACCACCTCCACCTCTCCTGTACCGAGTGTGAGTTCTGCTTTCTAGCCCTTTACACAACAGTTGCCCCACTGTATGAGACAAATGTCAGATGCACTGTGCCTTGTAGGCCATAATATGGTTTACAAAACCATCTCTGCAAAACCAGTGTGCCCCTGTCACTCTCAGATTCTAATTAAACATTATGCATATGTCTAAACCCTGAGTGGATAAAACTAAACTATTATTTTGGAAAATCTTTCTCTTGCTGAACCTAGATATTGTTAGTAGCGGTTAATTTTCAGGGAACTTTATATTGTTTTGTAACTCTGAATTGTTTCTGTAGTCATCTGGTATGGGGTATGTTGTCAAGAAAAGACACAGCAATAAATCAACTTTGCACTGTTCACACCCTGATGGGACGTGCCTTCTAATTGTTACTTATGCATAATTTTTCATCGTTTTAGAGAGGTTGTAAAATAGCATCAGCAACAAGAAAAATAATAAACATGCTGCAACTACAACTTTGTATTCTACTACTACTACTACTACTACTAATAATAATAATAATAATAATAATAATAATAATAATAATAATAATACAAATAAAAAATAATAATTAAAAAATCCAAAGACAGATAGTTTATTACGCTAGAAGTGCACATTACGTTACCTTTCCAAAATGAGCCCCAACACCATTATAAAACCTAATATAGAACGATCGTACTTTACTCCAAGCATTTCGCTCAGTAATGTTTTACATTTGAGAAGTTATCGTATACATACCGTACACACCAGTAATGATGGACATGCAGAAGACTATTTTATAGACATTCAGAATATACTCCGCAAATGTATACAGCAGACAAAAGATACCAAATTAACTGCATTTCATAGATAATAAACAATCTTGTCTACAGCTATGATCAAAGCAAATGTTTTTTGCGACTCTGAGATAAACCTGTTAACGTCGCTTTTCTGCAAAACTGAACCGCAAGCATCTTTAATGTAATATTTTTGCCGAATCAAATAACTCCTACCTTTTTATTTCCGGCGATTCCTACCGCTGTTGGTCTGAACACCATCCCCCGTGCAATTTTCTGAACATCGTAGAAAAGATGATGGATGCTTCAGATTTGGTCCGTTAATGAATTTCTTTGTACCCTGAAGGGAATTTCGCAAAGTTGCTTAATTAAAATTCATTTGATCGTAGTCTGTTTCATTACAGATTTTAAAAGAACGATACTGTCACAGCTGAGACGGCGTGAAGAATCGTCTCCACGCTCGTTCTCCAGGTGTTTCGCAATAATCTGTTTTAAAGTATAATATTCGTATGAATTTATTTGAATGTCAGCAAGACACGTCAGACTGAATGGTGCATGCTTTGGTATGGCTTTATTGTATATCTTAGGCTGTCCTTCAGAGCTGCGAAGATGACGGCGTTGGGATCAATATTCCATCACGAGCTGAACACTGTTCTCTGCTCCCAGCAAAAGAATAAAATGTGTTTCAAAACCTCTGCAAAAAGATAAGCCAAAATAAGATTTTCCCATGGATTTCAAGGCTATTAACTCATAGCAGATTGAATGGTAACTTTACATAAAGGCGGTTAACTGAAGTAAATAGCCAGGACATTTTAAAAAGATGCCTAAAGCCTTTTACTATTCTGTAAGCAGCCTTTGCCTACAATAAAACTCGGTCAGTCCACCTGGAAAGAGCCGGTAAGTCCTCACTAAAATCCGTATTATATAGGTCTCAGTGCAGGTTCGTGATAAGAAAACATTTTTAGGAAAATTAACGTGATTACATCGATCTTCTCCTGATGGTTGCTGGGAGTACGTCTACCAGCCAGTCACTTGGTCTGCAGCTTTTCTGCGTTTCCTTTATAAAGTCACTCTTCCTTGTCTACTCGTCCCTCTCCACGAGCTGCTGGCTCAGTCTTTTGCCGCTAATGGTGTATTACACACACACACAAAAAAATGTGGAGGTCATGATTACCGCACATGTATCATTTTTATCGGTCCCTTTAACTTAGATCGCTTCAACTTATATGGTATGTCCAAACAACTAATTTTATTTTGAGTGTAATATCAGGAACTTATAGCAATCGAAATGTTCCAGGGTTCGGGGTGAGCTGCACACGTTTGATGCACAGACCCAGACTGCGACGTCCGCAGGTGTAAGTATTAAGCATGCTTCCAGTCTGATGGGCAGTTACTTTATTGTCCTCTGGAAGTTCATTAATTATTTTCTATTTTCCTCATCTGATTTTTAGCGCTGTGTGACAGTGGCAAGAAGACAAAGTACGTTATACATTATAAAGTTTTTTTTTTTATGAAAATTCCAAGTGGAAATTACATTTTACAAGTAACATTTAAAACATTTTTAATGCTAATGTGTCTATGGAAATTCAGAGCTCTCCCTACAATTGCAGCCTGGAATAAACGTTTTAGTTAGACTAAAAGCATAAAAAATGTATTTGCTTTATTAAAATTTGTATTTTAATATTTAATTCTTTGTTATATTTATGCTGTACTTACTCGGTGCTGTACATTTTCAAAAGCAGGCTGCAGCACTTCCCGGCTGACTTTTCGTGTGAATTAATGTATGAATGAATAAGCAGGAAAACTGCATAGTTAGTACGTAGATTATTATTGGGTCTTTTTCTTAACAATATTTATACGTTCTTTTTTGAACGTAGAATTTAAAAAATAGGCTGAGGAACAAATTGCTAGTTTTAAACTACAGTCTCTATAGCCTAATCATATGTTCACTGTGTGTATTGACTCATTGACACCAATCGTTTGTTTAGTGGGATTTGTAATTTCACTTGAATTGGTCTGATGGTCTCCCACTCAATAAAAAAAACCGGCATGTGATGCCATTTTAATTACTTTTTAATTGTTCTACTCATCGACTCATCGAACGGTCTTATTGATTCTAAAAGGCTAAAAATTTACGAAGCGGCATTTTTAATACTGTAAATAACACTGGAGGCAGTGACATTCCCCATGGCGAAAAGTACATCTCCGCCTACAGACGTTTTCCCAAATAATTAAATCCCGCTTCCAGGCAAATAGAAGTCAAACAAATGACATGTAATTCCATAATCCTGAGTTGCGGCTCTAATCGGTTTTACAGGTCCATAAATGTGAGCCTTAATGACCGGTTTTTTTTTTTTTTTGCGTGGCTCGTCTGGACCGCACCTGAAGGACATCACAGTTCTCCGATGGACCTACCGTGTTATGCGCAGAGATGCAGAATCAGTTTGCCCCAATTCAGTTGAGAGTTCCATAAAACTCTCACGGCGACGATCAAAATACATTGACTGGAGGTTTTTTTCCTGATTAAATCTTACCATGTGGCCAGTCTTTTTTAAACTTTTGAAATAATACGCAGAGAAACATGTAGGCTAATTGCGCAGTAGTAAGGTACCGTGCATCGGGAAAACATTTATGACGTTAAAAATATGCATGCTGCTAAAAACAGCAGAAATGAAACCGTTCGAGAATACTTTAATTATTGGCACATTTACATATAAGACCAATCTGTGAATTTTTAAAATAAGTTTGGTCAAGGTAATCAGTTGGGATTTTTCCTCAAACTATTATGATGAGTTCAGGAAGAATTACAGACAAAATCAACTTTGAATTTAGGACTTCACTGGTCACCTTTGCAGAAATGCTCATGCCATATGTTATGGCTCTTTGCAAGACATTCAGGCTTGTGTTTGCCTATGCGTAAGTGCGAAAACTAAATAAATAACCCCTTATTGTTGTCTCCAAGTTTACTGAAATGTAAGATTGCTGCAGCATTAAGCAAAATTCAGTCCTGAAGTGTAAGATGTGGTTGTGAACTGTGGCCAGCATATATAGTAGATATAGTTTATCATATAGTTTTTCCTCATAATTTGCCCATGATATTAGAAATCAGTTGGATTACCTTCCTTATTCTTTAATGTGGGCCATGAAGTGTACAGCCATAGTGCAGCAGTAGTATCAGCATAGCTTCAGGTTATTGGTTCTTGAAGTTTGTAGTGGTTTTCTGTCATATTTATAAACCATGAAGTGATCAGATAGCAAAGCTAACTAGGTAGTCATCATCCCCCTCCCATTCTATACTGCATGTTTTCTCCATTTTCTGTCATTGGTACTCATTATCTTTTACTATAGCCTACACATGGAAAAATATTTTCAGTTATGAGACAGAGAGCTTCAACATGGTTTGACAAATTTCATCTCTTCCAGACAATCAAATATTTCTTTCTTTCTTTCTACAACTTCTGATCATTTATGTTTAGGCTGTGGCTTTTGCTAAAGTTTGTGCCCATTGTAGTGTGGGCATGTTGACAGCCGTTTGCCTGGTATAACTCTACCCAGTGGGCTGAACTTTGTTCTGCACGGGATTCAGCCTGCAGTGTTCGACCTTTTAAACCTTGCCTGGATGCAACACTGTAGCTTAACTGTGCAAAATGACCATCTTGATTCTACATGGTGAAGAAGGGCCGAGTGTTGGGGCTGTGGGGTTTGGGGACCTCACCCTGGGCAGAGGGAGCAGCTGGACCAGGAACACAGTCACAGCCTGGCAGGCCATCAGCCCCCCACCTCCTGTCTGGCTGTATCTCAACAGAAATTTCATGTGATTACACAGCTTGTTTAGGCAATTACATTACAGTATGGCAGGCCAGGTCCTCGCAGACCTCAGGCAGTTTGCTCTCCTCCAGGTCTCTGTGGCTTTAGTGGACTAATTATTTTGTAAGTAAGTTCCTTCTACTGGCGTTTCAGCTGTCAGTCATGCGCTAATTAAAATGTATTGTTTTAAACCTGCGGCACTGTTGCCATCAAGGACCAGACCTGGCAAACACTGCGCTGTGAATTGCATGGAAAAGTCCACAGTGGACGTGGCTTTCCCTTGTTGCAAAGCACTCAACATGAAGCCCAGAACAAAAGAGAACCCAGAAAATACAGTCATTGGCCTCACTCTTATGTGGCGTCCAAGACGAGAAG
This sequence comes from Chitala chitala, assembly GCA_025773905.1. Classification (NCBI taxonomy): domain Eukaryota; kingdom Metazoa; phylum Chordata; class Actinopteri; order Osteoglossiformes; family Notopteridae; genus Chitala; species Chitala chitala. Next base: position 488,395 of record JABJVR010000021.1, on the reverse strand, counting down.
ATAAGCAAGGGAAGCGTGCTGGACATTTGCCATAAACTGAATGCGCTTGCTTGGGAGACTGAAGGAGAAGTCCAAAGGCTGTGGTTTCAGGCTTTCAGCTGCAGCTCAGGCACCTGCCTCCAGATCGCTGCTTGATTGCAACGACGCAGGGCCCGCTCTGCTCTGCAGTGCAATTCACTGAAATATTGTTTGATTAATATTTCAGAGCATGTTCATAAATTAGTCACAGCCCCCATCGTTTTGTGTGCTGTTCTAGAGCCGTCATAAGACGCCACAGATGCTCATCCCCTATACAGAGCACCGGAGGTAATGTTTACACATCATTAATATAGAAGCACTCATAATGCAGCCACAATAGATGTAATTATTACCAATTCAGAACCTCATTCTATAAGCCAAATTCCTGCTGCAGTTTTACAATGCAGTTGATTTATAGTTCTTGGAGACAGGTAGCCTGCAATAATGTGGATAAATCGTCATCAGCAATAAAGATGAACATGAGATATTTTATGTAAACCGAACAGATTTAAAGATCATTTAAATGTCATGATTGCCTATTGATTTTGAACCAACAATTCTCCTGCTGGGTCTCAGCAATGTGGAAGAGCCTGAACATTTTCACAAAGCAAACATAAATCTTATCAGCAGTATAAACATTACCACAGCAAGTCCACCCCTGAAAACTAATGCTTCCATAAATACACTTTAATTGTGTTGATTGTTGTTTTGATATTGGAGAAAAAAAAAAACCTCTGACATGACCAGGAAGTTGATGGAAAATGTCATCAGATTTGTCCTTGAAACAGCGCCATCCACATTATTGGTGACAGCAGCCATAAGGTGTATGAAAAAGCTGGATTTACAAGAGGATGCAGTTGTAATAGAACTTATAACGAAGAGGAGTTCTGGACTGCTGGGTGAAGCTATGTGTTTGTTATTTTGGAAAACTGCTCCCCATGCGACAATGCGTTTATCTTGGCTGCAACCGGAAACATTCCCAGTACTCCGCAAATGATACGCAGTTCTGCCTCAAATCCTTTCAATCAGAACATTGAGCTGTTTGGGTTTTCAAACGGCCCCGCATCGCACCGTGGGCTGAGGTCGGAAACGGTCCCCAGTGGAATGTGACGGCTCATGAGCCAAAGCAGTTGTCCCATTAGCGCCGCTACCACGACTTGCCTCTCGGGGGTGTCTTGCCAGCGTGCCCACGATTCAGGCCGATCTTGCTCGGGTGACCTCATTTCCTGCTGCGAAGCATTAGAGCTGCAGGCTGTTATCCCCGACTTCCTTATGTCAGAGTCATCTGAAGATGAATGGTCCTAATAATACGCATCTTATAAATAAGTTTGCAACTTGCAAGAGCTCATATTGCCTCTGCAGGCCAGCCGACGAGTTGCGTGTAAGAATGTCACCTTGCGCTCAGGGTGGGTGGGGATTTCTGCTCTCGGTTTATTCTGTGATAGACAGGAGTATCCTCTGAATAACTCGGACAATAACTAAGACATCTGAAGTATCAGCGCTGCATAACACACTGGAGAACATTTGGGAATTCTCAGACTTTTCCAAACAGGCCTCCTGTTTGCCTGAAGGACACATAACCAGAACTGAAAATAGGTTCAGATCTGTGGGATAAAATTAGTTATGCAACCCATGATATTTACATTTATTTCTAAAACTGCAGTCTGTGCAAGCTGTCCAGCTTGATGGGATTCATTAACCAAAGCCAAAGTAGTAATGGAATTAGAATAACTGTCTATGTGCAAAGGCGTAGAGATTGATAACCAGAGTGAAATCAGCACTGTCATGTGTGCCATGGGAATAGGGATTATTGCATCCTTTTAATGTGTCTTCAGAGCTGTTAGCAAACGGTTTACCAAAACTGCAGCACAGGCATGCTTTGTACTCATGTTCCAGCACATCAATTATGGATGTAATGTATCCAGCAATTAACAACCCCCTTAAGAAATGACTTTTGGAGTCATCTGTATGTATATATTTTTTCTGTTTGGGATTGGTCTCAGCAGTGACACGGAATTGAACACTGTCAAAAAGGGCAGAGAAAATAAAAAACTGAACACAGTTCAAAAACAGACTTAAAATGAGGCCGGAAATTTCGTTCAGACCGTAAACAACAGCTCAGAAATAAGGAGCGCAGGAGCGCCTTTGTTTTCTCACTTCGTTGTTCTTTCAATTTGGTTGACATTGCCATGGAAACCACTTTTTTTTTTATACTAAAACAGTATTAAGGGAAGAGAGCTTGTCAAATTTTGACAAAGAAAGCAGTAATAACTATGGCTCCAAAATGTCTTGGCTTTTTTCCCTCGTGTTAATTTTATATTTCTCCCTGTTACAATGTTTGCATTGTTTCACATACACCTTAAATTACGAGGTTGGTTTGCATTTTGTATCGCCACATAAAGGTCTTTATTGATAAAAACATGCCGTGGTGTTAATCATAGCAAAATCTATGATGGAAAATCATAGCAAAAGCCACATGCTGTGTGCTAAATTAAGAAATGTTAAGAGGGAGATAAAAGTGTGCAGAACCTCAAGACCTAACCAGGACACAGACACACAGACAAATTAACAGCAACTGAATCTTTAGTAGTTTTCTATCCTTTGGTTTGTCTCATTATCTAAGCACTGCAGTATAATTCTGTCCCTTTGAGGTTTCGTTGGAGCTGACCGGGGTACTTTCTCTAATTCTGTTTTGCATTTCACTGCTCCGTTACTCGTTTTGGTGTGTTTTTCTGTTTTGAAGCACGAGAAGGTCTCATTTCTTCTGTTAGCTGCATAAACAGCATTTCACAAAGACGATACTAGTCGCACACGTACTTGCAAATCTACTTTAAGCGATGGCTGGCACACGGGAGCACTTCTTTAAATAGCATTCGGTACAGCCGCATAAAAGGGGATGACATTTTGAATGTCCTTATTTCAGTGCTGAGAAGAGGAATTTGTATATAGCTCAAAAAGAAGGTACTGAAGCTGTCACACCAAAGGGTGTTCGTATTTATCAGTTTTCCTCAGCTGTGTCTTCTCTTCGGGACTGATGCACTTGTTGGTGGTTCCACTGGACTTTGATATCACGCCACAGAAGACTTGAAAGGCCACGTTCTCACACACCCCCTCGATGACAATTAACTGTACTTAATCATTTACGAGCTTAATCGGTGTAATCCTCTGTACACTGTCTCCACCGAGCTGCTCAATCCAAGTGGCTATGCAGCACAGTTTTTGGCTGTTTCTTTTCCATGGCATAGTTTGGCAGCTGATGTCCACTCTCTGGCATTTGCTCTCAATATGGACATTAATAAAGCGCTGCCTGGCCTCAGTGTCTCACCTGTTGCTGATGACCAGATAGCCCATGTTGTTTATTGTTGATAATTCAACTTTTTTTAGGTACTGAAATGAAGAATACATTCAGATACCATTGTTCTCAGATCAGTTAGAGAATATGTTGATTTGTGTATGTAGGACTACTATAAATTTGTTAATCTGACTTTCTGTAAATGGAGTCTAGTCTGAGTTTGATTTCTATGGTATATAAGAACTAGACCTGTAAAGGCCACTTACAAAGTGTTGCCATGTTTCTGGCTTCAGAGTATTGATTTCTTTTTCCTTTTTTCAGCCTCTGAAAGCAGCTGAAATGTATACATCCCAAAACAATGGGGCGCATTTGGCTAGACTCATATTAACATCCAGAGGTCATTTCATCAAAGAAAGTGTTGCTTTTTCTGTTAGCAGCTCTGTGACTGTAAGGTTCCATTCAATGAACCCAGAGTATGAAGAAAGCTCACAATTGTGATTAGAGTATAATTAAAAGCCTTCCCATTTATAGTTAATGTTCCTGTGAGCAAGGCCTCATTGATTATCACACACGGTGGGTTTTATGAAGCTGGCCTTCCAAACTGTCTTGCTCTTTTACCTCACTTCTGACTACCAAACCTGACTTTCTCTTGTCCTCATATTTAATTAATAAAAAAGAGAAAAACCTAATGGAAAATGACAAGTTTCCCATGTGTGATGAGTTGCTATCATAATGAGAACAATCATTTTCAGCTGTTGGAAAGAGTAATTGTTCTCCTCCGTCTGGCTGATTTTTTTGAAGGGTTAATGAACAATGGTTTCAGGCTGTTTATGAAACATCTGGCCTGAGTGCAACTGTCAAGACCTTTAAGACCCCACCTGTTACCTCTGCTGTGTAAAGTGTCACCTTCACTACCCCTTGCCCCCCATCTGTAGTAATTCACAATGGCCCTCACTGAGGAATTGTCCTTGGAGGTGATGTTTTCTCTGCCCTGCTGAAATTGCCCACATTAGAGTTTCCTGCCATGGAAACATTTATTACTAGGTCTGCATATTTTTCTATTAAGCTGTAGTTTTGCAGAGCTACTCTTCTGGTTGTAATTATTGCTTTAATTCTGGGCCTCGTTTGCAGATTTACATTCCAAGGTTAACTATGGCTATTGCCTGATTAGGCTGGTAGAGAGGACACTATAGAGCCTTTTCCTTATCTCGACTCGTCTTGTTTCTGAATAACAGGAAAGCAGGGCAGAAATACTAATACTTCTTCAAACACTTCTAAACTGATGCTATTGATGTATTGTAAAAAAGATGAATGTCTGTATGTATAAGATGTTTATCAGTTATTCTTGAACAGAATGATACTGAGATCCAAGGAGCAGAAGAAAATTGTTGAATTGTAAATCTTCCTGCCATCAATTTTCATTGACTTTCAACTCATCACGCAGTCTATTGAAATTGTTAATGGCAAAAGTATTCCAACTGCACAGTAGAAAGTTCCACTTGTAGCTCATGTAGTGATAGGGCCTCTGCTTGCTTTGTGTCCTGTCTGCCTACAGGAAGTGATGTCAGAGTTGCCTTCATTAGTGATGTGACATAGAACTTCCTGAGAACCACGAGTGAGGGTCTAGCTGTGGTAGGTTAATATGGCCTGCTGGACAAGATCGCTATGGAGATGCCAGTCAAATGTAAATGTTGGAATGAGAAGAGTTTTTCTTTTGTTTCAGGTGGTAAGCGGATATTTAGCATTGGACTTCCTGTAGAATCCAAAAAATAAAATCTTTGGAGCTGTACTTTACAGTGTACGTAAACAGTGACTGGGAGGTTTTTTTAAGTTTCAGCCATCCCCTTTACTTCTTCCATAGAGAGCCAGGGGTCAGACATGGTCTTTACTGGAGATGGCCCCAGGTGACAAAAAAAATGGGTAGAACTGTGGGTGTTACCCCTCCAGCTGTAACTGTTTGGCTGAGTTGGTTTAATTTCTCAACTATCACCATCTAGATGGACGACTGATTAAAGGAGTAAGTAAAAACACTCCCACTTGGGCTTGGAAAATGGGTTATATTTGTCTTAACTGGCAAATTACTGCAATCCATATTTTGTGACGGCTTTTCTCGTTAAGTCTGCCTTTTGTTAAAAACTTTGAGAGGTCATTCATGCCTAAGCCTACTTTCACTCCATCATTAGTCATCATATTCCAAATTTATTTCAAATTTCTGTGAACTGGTCAAAGGAGGGGCCTTTATTGTAGCAATTCCAAAATAGAGCATATTTGAAAGGATGTGTATAAATGGTGTGTAGGCAGTATAACATTTTACTTCAACTTACTTTCATTACTACAAAAAATGGGGAGAAAAGACAGAATTTTTCTTTCTGTAAAACAAAAAGAAATAGGACTATAACATGGACATGGAGGCAGGAATATCACTATGTTTTTTCTGTTTTACTCTCGTCTGTGCGTGTGTGTGTGTGTGTGTGTGTGTGTGTGTGTGTGTGTGTGAGTGTGTGTATAAACTTCATCCTCCAGGTCATCATTCATCCCCCCTAGTTCAGATAAGACTGCAGAAATGTAGCCAGATGTTTCCACATGTATGCTTGTTTCTGTGAATCCTCACCTGGACACTCTCAGTGGGAACAGACTCCTGGTCACTCTGAGTTCTAACAATCGCTTTTATACACTGTATGAGTAGATAAGGCACACAGAGGCATCTATGACTCTGTGGGTGGATACAACAGCAGGAGGATAAAACCAACAGGGGTAGAGCTGCTCCGTGCACCATCTGCACCCATCCATTCTTTGCAGCGAAATGTCTCACCCCCAGGTATAATCATTTCAAAAGAGCACCTTTAGTGAAACAGGATAACACTTATGTGTAATTGTGGGTGTACACAATTAGACATAAGTGTTTAATGTAAACATACAGCACTGACAAATGCACAATATGGACACACGCAGTATATGTGGGTCCACCTCTAAAGCAGATGACATCAGGTACAGAGAGCTAGAGAGCTCATTCCTTAACAAGCCTCATGGACACAAAATGACCCCCCCCCCCAGGTTTTACCTGCACATCTGTCAGTCATTCAAATAATTTTTTTGCACAATGTGTTTTTAAAATTGTGTTCCTAACCAACCATGCCAATGACAAAATACATTTTTGCAGGGGTTACTATGTCTGTCTGAAAAACAAGCTGTACATCTGTGCCATACCAGCATTAAATTCAGTGAAATATTTATGTGCTCATCATCAAACCCTTATTATCTTGACATTGTAATCGGGAGGCTAAAAATGTTGAACTTTAAAACACTCGCATGAAAAAATAAAAGCACTTTCCTCAATTATCTGGAAACAGTTTCTGCAAAGCGACATGTGATACATCAAAGCACAGCTACATAGAGCGTAATTTATCCAAAAAGCAGAATCTAACAGTGCAGCTACAATCAACATTGTAGATAGGTAATATAGTGCCCTGAATCCCAGATTATCCTCTATTTAAATCTGACATAGAATTAGGCAGTCAATAAAAAAATTTAATTTTTATAAATGTTTAAATGTTTTTAATTAAGTATAATAAATATATGTTAATGGTGTTCAGAACCACTTAAAACCACATTAAACGTAAAAAAATTATACATTTTAATAAATAAAATAAAAATAAAAATCTATTATTCATGAAAAGTGATGTTATTTGATGACAAACCAGTCAAGCATTTCCTGTTTAGCTCCTTTGGTCAGGGCATTAATGTGAAACGCAAATATCCAATGCAAGTATTAAAACGCATACAGAAGCCCTTTGTCACCTTGACTCACCTCCTTGGGCAAATACCAAGCAGCTGTATTGACAAAGCATCATCTCACCCATGGCCAGTTCCACCTTTTCTTTGTCTCCTGGGGTTTCCTGTAAAACTTTGCAGTGTTCAGCATTCTCTCCCAGCAAGTATAGTGCACATCCATCAAAACTGACCTGTTCATATTTCACTTAATGTGGTAGAAATCTTCTCTGAAGCCAGACTTATTTCCTTTTCATAGCCAACGTAACATGCCTTCCTGTGGCAGTTTATCATTTCCTGGTTTTCACCGATCTCATGTTGCCAGTGACAACTGCACTATCATCCTCACTAGTTTCAACTTCTCTCTTGCACCAGTGAGGACCACAGACCAATATCAGTACAAGGAACACTCTTTCTCTTGTCCACATCATGAAGTATGGACTTCAATGTAAGCACCATGATTGACTAAAGGGCATTGACAAACAGGAATGCATGAGAGAAGTGCTGATATTAAGACCCTGGAAATAAAGCATGCATGCTACACTTCCTAACCTCCACAGGCTGCCAGAACTGGCTGTAAAGCAAACACTTTATGATGTAAGGAGAATTTCAGGAAACTACGCAGCAGCATTTTGTCTCATGCAGACCAGGTTCCTAGATGTGTCCTTCCTGGATTGGAAGGCTAATTCGACAAGGTGTATTTTTTTAACCAATCTTGTGTCTCTGTCCATCAGTGAGAAGGGGACTTGCAACCATGACGACTGCACTGTCCTCACATCCCCAATGCAGCGCATGTTCTATGCATTTTTGCCATGTTGCATTAAACAGATTCAGTGTAACTGTATTTTAAGATGTTACATTTTTTAAAGTTGCATTGTAATTTTTTTGGATTGTAATTTTTTTGGTTCTGAACACTCATGGTCAGAATTTAATTGGATTTGTCTTCCTTTGTTCATTACAGTAAAATCATGTAAAATTCTTTATAGAAAAACTTTACTTAAACAGCCAAGGTAATTACAAACACTGATGTCTATTTGGTAAGTAATCTGGTTAGTAGCAACATTTGTAAAGTCTATTGATTGTTGGGCAGTGGTCAGAAGATTGTGAGATTGCTGATGGGTAATATATAAACCATATCAGGTGAAACTCTGAGAGACTCAAGTTGAAATTTTAACCCATGGGTACAACATCAGATTCTGTGAACTGTCAAAGATGATCAAGAGGCCAGTTAGCAGGAAAATAGAAAGACAAGGGAAAAAAAAAACTACAAAAACTCATCTGGACACAAGCATGCATACTTACAAACAGGTGGTGGGGATCTCAGTTCCCTTCAGGCACACCCACTGCACTATAGTGTAGATTGTGGTTAATTCCCTGGACACCAGCAACAAATACAGCACCAGATAATAACAGGTTAAAAGCATACAAATGCTACATTGATTGATTGGGACGAAGTGCTGGGTTTTGTTAGTTTGTGGGACTTTGAAGCGTGAGCAAAGATAACCTGTAGTGTGGTGTGTGAATTTATCATTTAAATTTTTGTCTATCTGCTGTTGAATTACAACAAAAACCTGCCTTTTCCACTATTACTGAAGCTCACTTCTGAGGAAGAATGAGCAATAATTTTCGAGAACTGTTCTCACAACCAGGACTAAAGGCAACAAACGGCACTTTGTCCTAATAAAACTGCCCAGTTAACACCTAGGGACCAGTTAAAAAAGGTTTTTAAACATCTCGCTCATTAAGACAAGAAAGGGAATTTTGCTGTCAGAATTGGAAAATACCCATAAGGAGGCGCAGACATTACGGGAGGCAATTTAATTTACAGCTGAAAGTTGCATTTGAGCCTTAAAAGCCCTCTCAGCAAATTTAATTATAGCCTTTAACTTGGTGTTAGCCCATGCATGGAATAAAGGAACATGGGAAGTAAAGCAAAATGAGAAGAAAAAGACATTGATTAGAGCTGAAGGAGAAAGAGAGGGAAAGACAGCAAGCGAAAGAGCATCTTGGGGATGTAATTTTATTTTCCTTCACGCAATTTCCTGAAACCCGCAGCAAGGTGAAGCTGGAGAGCAGAAACTGAACGTTTTCTTTCGAGGGGATTGACATAGTGACCCTACATTGAAATCCGATACCTCCATACACTTGTGATAGTTTTTTATTTTATTCTTTTTTTACATTTGTGTCTTTGTACATTTGTCTGGGCAGTGTGCAGTGCTGGGAAGACCTTTTGACCAGTCCCCTTCAGCTGTACCCTACCCTTTGGTAAAGTTTGTTTATTGGATCATCCTACATACAAACTCAAAAGGTTGTGTAGGTTTGACTTGTTTCTGTACCTGAGGACGGTGGAGAACCGAATGAAAAATTGTACAAACCTACTTAGAACAACTTTTCTCTTGAGAGTCTCAGGTCACCTTGAGTTGGAATCCTGAAGCATTGTTCGCTTACTAAAGTCGAGATGCCTCATTAAAATGCACAAATCTGGGTTTTGTGCAACAACTGTGAATCTGACATGACATCTGTGTTCATATACCATCTGATGCTAGCAGTTTGTATCTTATGGTTTATTAATTGCTTAAATGACATTGGGATATGAAACTTTAACGCATCGCTGTGGCTGGCGCAGAGGTTCTGTGCCTCCGTGACAGCTTGATTGAGTGATTTTGAGAACAAGCTATGAATCCAAAATCAGAGATGTTGATGTTCTTTCATGTAAGGTAGTAAAAAGACAAAGATAGGACTTGCCTAGTTATCTCTGGACAGAACAGACTTTAATTATGCCACACACTTTGCTCCTAGCTTTGATGTCAGGTCAGCACTGGTCCAAACCTGACAAGAGATTCAACATAAGGCAAAAGAATAAACAGGAGAAAACTTCATTAGTGCAAAAAGTAGTGTCTGTTATTACATTTGTCATGAACGCATGACTAAAAAAATTAACCTTGCAACAATTTCTCAAATTTCTAATTCACCGTCTTCACTAATCGCTTCATTAAGTTTTCAACTTAAATCCTCAGCAGACTTGCTTAATCAGTTTTATGGCTTGTTACATCGTGTGGTTCCCCTGCCTTACGGCCGTTCCTGTGGCCCTAAACAGGAACGTGTGTTTGTGTCAGCAGCCACTCCAAGTTCCCCACGCTGAGACGAGAATAGAATACGATGCAATAAATTCAGTCATTAAACTGGGAGGTTTTTGCGGTGTGTGCTGATGCCAGACTACATTTCAGCATCAGTTTACCCACTGACTTTTTTCATTTTTATATAGCATTAGTCTTATTGTCTTTAATAACCTTTTTATAAGAAATATATGAAATGTTTAGAAAGCGTGACTAACTAGAAATGGAGAGAAATCCATACATTGTCAGGATGCAGTGAGTCATCCTTTTTAAGTTTCTTGTCTGTCTAAGTGTTGTAAGAGTCTGTCTGAAATGGGTTTGACTCCACTTAGGGAAGTTGCCTTGTGATGCTCCCTTGGGACCTCAGATGGCAGCTGCAACCAGCCATCCTGAAAGCTCTCTTCTCTACTACCCTGTTACGCTCCAATGAGGCTGAAACAGTGACTCCCCTGCCTGCTGACCCTGGCCCTTGTGGAACTCGTACCTCGACAGAAGTGAATAATTGAACTCGCTCCACCTTAACTGTTTTGCTGTTTCTTCTTGTGTTTAACTCAGTCAGACCTGTTCACCCATGAACCTGATTGGGGGGACGAGGGTTGGCTGCCAAAGACAAACTATGAATAAAACACGGCTGAGAGAAGCACAATTTGTTGTGCTAAAATGCTTTAGACAAGTGCTTTATCAGAACTGATAAGCTGTGCGTAGCTGAAGAAACAAACCATGGAGCGCCAGCTAAGATCTGAAACAGCCAATCAGAAAGAATAAAAAATGTGGGCGTTTACAAGGTGTGAAACACAGTCCAGCAGATAGTGTTGTGGTTTCCTGGTTAAAGGTGAAGACCTCAGAGCTTTTGCTTTCAAAAAGGCTTTATTCAAAAGATGTTAACAAGGCAATGTTGGTCTGCAGAGCAACAAGTTGACACATCTGGCACTGCTAGAGCAACTTAGCACACTTGGTGTAAACAACAGCAAGAATTTGCTTTCTTTTGTAACATATGGCTAAAAATACATTCAGCTGGTTACTTTTTCACATGTCCTCAGATCATCCGTTACCAGTCAATCACATCTTATTCCTCGCTTATTATATTTAACCATCTCTGCTATTTGCCGTTGTTATGTCTTAACCTAGATACACAGTACATCCTGAAGGTCTTATTTTGTATCTGTCCTTGGGTCTTTCAATATTGGCAGCACAGAGACTGTGGCAATGCTAACATTCCTTGTATGCTGTCATGCAGCTAGGTGGTGACCTTGGGACAAGGCAAGGTACAGAAGCTGTTGTTATACAGCTCTTTTTATAAAGTTATGCAGTCAATGATTCACAATAGGCCCTGTCACAACACACAAAGTAGATTTAGCATGTATTTAATGCATTCTATACACTTTTTTATAAACTTATTTACCACTTTATGTATACTCCTCATTACTTGTTCTCATGGTCAGGGGTGGCTAGGATGCTATGACAAATAACCATGTGTTTAATATGAAATGAAATTAACTTTATTCTTGTATAGCGCTTTTCATCGCACCAGAAAGCTCACCCCACACCAGCTTCAACTGGGGAGGAGAGTGTGATACAGCCAGTTTACATATGGGGATTGTTAGGAGATCATCACTGATAAAGCTTATTGGGAAATTTAGCCTGGGCACTAGGGAGCACCCCTACTCTTTACAAAGAACACCTTGGGATCTTTAATGACCACAAAGTCAATACTTCAGTTTTACATCTCGTCTGAAGGACAATGATACTTTAGTTAATAATACAGTGTCCCCATCACTGTACTGGGATGTTGGACCCAGGCAGACTGTAGGGTGAGCACCCTATGCTACATCCATTAATACCACTTCCAGTAGCACCCTTACATTTACTCATTTTGCAGACGCTTTTATCCAAGGCGACAACATTTCACATACGTATTACAATGAGCTAGTATTGGGTGTCTTGCTCAAAGACACACGTGGTGGCTGGTCTGGGATTCAAACCAGAAGACTTCTGCATCCTAGCCTGATGTTCTACCCATTGAGCCACCAGGCCACCAACCTTTAGCTTTCAGGTACTATGTAGGTTCAACTATGCTTAACTTTCATGAGCTATCACAATGGAAGGCTGAGCTGTGGACACTGCTGGCTGTTACGTTTTGTAAAATTTTGTGAATTAGGAAATAAATATTGGCTTCAGCAAGTAATAGGTTTTTGACAGCACCTCTGTCCTCTCTCTTCTCATTGTTCACAGTCAGTATAGTGAAACCTCAAACGATCCCTGCAGAAAACCTAGTTAAACACATTATGAATACTGTAATGAAATAAAAGAAATTACATTACCCAAATAAACTTCAAATATAAAGGTTGTTGGACTTTGAGCACTATTCCCCCTTACAAAACCCAAGGCGTGTTTAACGTACAGTGTTAGTAAAACATTTGAACACACTTTCCTGAGCCTTGGTTAATTTCATAATTCATAATACTTCATGAATAAGTACACATATTATATAATGAAACTGTTTAAATAATTAATTTTTGAGCTGTTTAATTTTCCTAATAAAGCAACATGAAGAGGAAATGAAAAAGACCATGCAGAGACCTGACGTATGGCGTGACGTACACTTTTCTGACAAGTAGAATGGGCTGCAGTGTCTTAGCAGTGAGAAAAGAGCTGTGCACAGCTGGCTGTAATTACGTACCGTGTTTTTGGATACATCGTCCTCCTGGGATGTTTTATTATCTTATTTTCCAACAGGAGGAGGTCTTACCTTGGCCTTTCTCTCAGTGAGTCACACCTTGTAGACTGCTCTCTCCATCCCTGGCTCATATAATCTGACTGTGCAGCCTACCAAAGCGTTGAAGTGCTGAAGTGGGGTATTTCAGACACCTGGGGATTCCATAATAGTGTAATTGTGCCCTTGAACGGTGCCGTCATCGGTAGTGGTGCTGGCTATCAGTTAATGGGGTTGCTTCCTCTATAGCAACGGAGTGAGGAAAAGGGGGACTTCATATTTTCTGTAAGTCAGTGACTGCAAAAAAAATGTGTAACAAAGTCTGCTGGGGTTTGATACTCAAAAATGAATGGTGACTCTACTGTGGGGAAAAAAATGAATAGAGAAAATCCTTATGGTTATATTAACGTCAGGGCTCCATATGTCTGAGTTGCTTTTGTTTTTATCTGTTACCTGTATTAGTTCTTCCATTTTTGATGAGTTACCTTTGATGTACTAAATATAACCAAGAAGCAAAGGCTGTTGAGAAATCAATTGTACTGTGGTTTTCAACATAACATTTTTTTAAATAATGTAAAGGCTTTTGTGTTCAGCATAACATAAAGCAGAGACTTAATTATATGTGTGAAGGTCCTGTCACTGTAAGACTGTTTTTGGACAGATCTGTAATTACAGACAGCACAAACAATGGAGTCAGACCTGTAAATGCTCCGAAAACTCAATTATCTTTCTGTATGTTTCCTTATAACTTGCATTACTGTTGCAAGGACAGTTGATATGTGTATTAGAGTGAAAACATTTGACTTCTCACTGTACTGTAATTTAACATTGATTTTCCTGTGGTGAGATTCGTTGCAAGTTGCCCTAGTGCCAAAATGCTGCCAGCCACATCCCAGATCCTGGCTGCCAACAGTGAAACTTGTGACACAGCCCAGAACATTACCTCTTTGTCATGTTCTTATGCCCTTTATTGCATGAACATAGCAGAAGGTGGGCTTGCATCACACTAACATGTACTGTACCTCCTCCTTTAATAATATGGCCTCTTCAGACTTGACATAATACTGCAAGCATTGAAATTGGCTGAAAGGTGTAGAGGCTGTACTGAAATAACCTGCCTTCAAAAGTGTGGCTTGATATGAAGTAGTATTTCCTTATTTAACCGTGCAATTTTGAAATGTACAGTAGTATGGAAAGTTATTGCTTATTCTAACTGAAAAATTTATCACGAGCAGAAGCAGCATATATAAAATAAAAGTATTCTTAAATAATGCAAGGTATAGTGAATACTCCTAGTTAACATGTTTGCAGGTATCAAAGCTGAGGATTTTGCAATGACGAGGTGTTTCAATTAAATAGTGTAAGCAAGTGGTAAGAATGAAATGTGACAATGTGAAAGCCAATGGGAAAGAGAGGGTTGGAGAAAGAGAAACATATTGGGAAAGGGGTTTAAGGAGAATTATGTGGTCTGTCTGCAAATTGTACTCAATCAGCCTGAGACTCTTGCTAGCTCCCACTATAGCTGACCCATAGCTGACCCATACTCCAGATGTGTGACCCATACTCCCTATGGCCACCAAGGTGACAAATTAAAGCTTCCATAAAGAGAAATGGCTGGGAAGTGAACATAAAATGAATCTGTTATATTGCAATCAGAATGGCCTATAAGCCTGCAAGAAGCCATGGTAATGTGACTCTCTCTTTCCCTTCCTTGGCTATTGACCAGCTGGTTGCCAAGGGAATGGCTGTAATTGTTAAAATGCTTTGGGCATCTTTAAAAAGTGAATTTCCCCAAAGTTTTATCAACATGAATGGTAATGTACATTTCCCATTTTATTTCCAAACCATTTACAAACAATTTATAAATGTCAATTCTTTGACTGTTAGTACTATTAACGAAGTGTGTAATTATTATTATTATTATTATTATTATTATTATTATTATTATTATAGTTGTTGTTGTTGATGATGATGTTGTTGTGTTTAAATTAGATGAATTCCAAGAGGCTCAGTTCTCTCAGGAAGGGCTAGAAAGTAATTGCTACTTTTTGTACATTGATAAATTAAGGTGTTGCTAAATTTTAGCTCACCATGAAAAATGTAGGATGATTTTTTTTTCCAGACATGGTTTGTGGACGTTTTCCAAATTAAATTTAGTTTGATTTATTGACTTAACTGTTAATCTGGATGTGTTGCCAGCAGAAGAGAAGCTACACAAAACAAATACTCACTGGAACTAAATCAATTTTTTTATATAAATTTTTACTCAGGCTGCATTTTTATATACATCTGACTGGTAAATGCAGTTAATACAAAAACCCTGGAACTTAATTATCTTCAAAGAGTTACGATGTAATGAAATGGTTTCAAAGCACTGTGAATGTCTGTAAGCACCATTATAAAAAAATTTTACGTATAACATTTTTGAACAATGCATACATTTGGAATAGATAAGCAAAGACATATAATTTATAATAATATGCTGTAGACTTCATTATCTCTGTTCTGAAGACATGGGTACTTTTATTAAAACCTGTTTGATAAATTTCACACACAGGGTTATTGTATAAAACTTCATAGGCATTGTTAAAGTTCTTGCAAGCTATAAATCTCTTAAAATCTATCACTCAGATAAAGATACACCTTAAAACGGGCCTCTTTTATGCAATAATGCTTTTGCGGCTAATCGGAAAGTGCTAATGTGTAAGTTATTAAATCCGGAGATTTAGCCTGATATGAAGCCAGTAAACGTTCAGAGTTTGACAGTGACACAGCCAAGTCTGCCAGTCGCACAGACCATGTGCAGGAAAATTATCCAGTCTGTCTCGAGTGCTAAAATTAGGCACTGAAATGTCAGGCCGAGCAATGAGTCTGGCCTAACTCTGCGGTGCTCTCCATCGGATTGTTATAATGTGGAAAAGCTTCGTGACCGAGAAGCTGTCACTGTTTTCTGGGCTAGTGAAGGTAGCGTCCCACTGAGTACTGAATGGGGCTGTAATTGTCCGCTAATGCATCTTCACAGTAATGGTTACCCACTGTGAGAGAAAGAGCGATACAGAGGCCATATCAGGGGGAGTGGAGCCATGTGAGATGGGGAAGAACGGCAAATATAAAAACCATTATGGTGAACTGGACATCGAATGAAAAGAAGAGGCCGCCATTTTATATGTTAAGTTGTAGCGCTGGTGCTGTTGTTACGGCTGAACAGCAAACATAAGGTAAACAGAGAGCAAAAAATGTGTCGTTTAAATAATAATTACCTGGTCATGAAATGTGAAAAGTTTATAGCTGTAACAAATGCAGTTCTGTAGGCTGGCGGCCCTTCAGACTGTTACATGGACATGGACAATTTAAGTACCAGAAGCCTTCAGGGGAGACAGCGCTATATCCAATAAGGGCAATGACTCACAGGACCCCATCACCACTACCACCTTTGTCCCATGACTGACTCTAACCATCCCAGAAATCACTGCTGATAGTAACTACAGTAAGTCTCCCTGGAATTCTGCAATACACAGGGGAATCCACAACACATTTTTGCTCTTTTTCTCCTCATGTCTGATCCCACAAATCATTTTTAATAATCCCACCGCTGGCTCCATCCTTGGGTCTCCTGTCTCCTCTGAGAGTCTGCTCTGAGGGAAACAACAAAGATCAGCTTTCTGCCCAAGTACCGCAAAATGTTTTGGTCACAGTTTGTGTGGCAAAACTGATTTACTTGGCTAGGACTCATCAAAAGAGATAACACAGTCTGTTACACAGAAGATAAACCTACCCTTTCTTTGTGCTGTTGACTCCACTCTCAGTCCGTCTCTGATATTCCTGTAAAACAAATTGTAAAAGAGAACCTTCTATTAAGAAATAGAGTAATGAATGTAAGGTTAATTAGTGAAACTGGACAATCTGGAAAGAATTCTGTCAGAACAAACTGCCTTCAGCAGTATCAGCAGTTTAGTAGTTATAAGCGTTTTTGTGAGGAACACTTAATGCACGAAGCCCTAAGACAAAGCTCTCCTGTGACTCATGAAAGTATGAAATAGAAGAGATAAATGCTCGACTTCTGTTCTTTGAAAACTGTGTATTTTCAGCAGAACACACTAACAAAGCCATTAGGGATTTCACATCTTTTCTTTCATTGAAAAGATTAGAGTCTCTGTTAGCTTTACTACAGTTACTCAAAATAATTTGACCAGAAGTACATTAAAGCAATCATTTGGAAATTTAAAATAATGAGAGGCAGAATGGTGTGTGTTGGGAGCCTAAAAGCCCCCCCCCTCACCTCCAAGCCCATCTCATTGCATGCTGGGAGTAAGCTAGGAGTCTGTTGAGCAGGATCCTCAGAGTCTCACTGTGTGAAGACCAGCCCTCCCTGAGGACTTACATTTGCTGTTTGTTTTGACTGAAATGCAAGCTGGAAGCACAGGTGCCTTTCATGTTTGAGTCCTGCAGGAAGGACTTCATTAGGAAGGAAATAAGAGTGTTTCTGAATTTGGGTGGAGGGGGGAGTCAGAGTGGTGCTGGATAGAGATGGGGGGGGGACCAAACTCTTCACTGTTTCCCCTGAAACCAAGCCTTAAATGTAGCTCTGCCAGAGGCATCTGAGGCACGTGAAGTCATGCAAATGAGGCCTATGGGTGATGGTCACGGTACACCGCTCTGCCCATTACAGGTTCGGCCTTAATGAACCTGTCCTCTGTCTGCACCTCTGAACTGGGTGGCAGCATGTTTTTTAAATGACCTGTGCTAAAATTATGCCCCAATCACGCTGTTGTACGAGTGGCACCTCTGCTCGACTCTCTGTGTGTTAAGGTTGCTCATTCACCTTCATGATGGCCCTCCCGTCTTTCAGCACACAGGTGAAGTGTGAACACTTTAATTTAGCAGCACCTTCCTGCATGCAAATGACCTCCAGCCATTGGCTCTCCGCTCCTTAAAAACTACACTTGTCATGACATTACCACGTGTTAGAGGTACAACAAAGTTAGACTAGCACCTCTACTTTATTATTATTATTATTATTATTATTCTGTTGAAAGCACTCTTTAACATCCTTATGGACTTCCATCTTCAAGGCTAAAATTCGTAGCCACTGATTAGTCTTTCTGCTCTCAAGATTGTTGCTACCTGTCCTTAAAAGTCACTTGAAGCATAAAATATATCTAAGTTACCCAGGATTGACATCCTGAATCATCTTGCCAAGAAACGAGCACTGAGAGCAACGTGCAAATTTTATTGTGTCAGTTCATTTTAACAAAGTGAACACGATTCCCTGTAGTTTCCACTTTTTATCTTTTTTTCTAAATTTGTCACTAGAGTCTGGGCCTACATACGCTTCACCTTAAGCCATCTATGTGGCATCTTACCTCACTGTACATTGATGAAGTGGTGTCCTTCTGTATGCATAGCAAAGGAACAGCACTTGCTAATCAAGTTGCCCTTTCCAAACTCAAAATATCAAGCAGTGATGTTCTCTAAGCTCCCAGTGAGGACAACATGCACCCCTTTGATGAAACACATTCATATACTAATTTCTCCCACACCCCACTGTGCTTAATGTATAGACACGCGTTCAGGTCTGTGAGTACTAGCTTGCTGTTGGATGTGCCGACCAGACAGGACTGATCTGAGTTCAGATTGTTCAGCTTAGTCCAGCTTTGACATCTTTAAAACCTCTTTAATTTTTCCCAGCGGGGGTGAAGAGAGGGATGCAACACCCAGCACTAATGAATATGTATGCAGCCTGGAAGGGGAAGTAATAGTATTAAATTGGTGCGGTAAAACTGCTTTTCTTTAGCTTTTATTCTGGCCATTAGGATTTCAGTTTCTTCACCTGTTGTCAGAGGATCCATGAAATTTAGTTTTTTGGAAATGACAGGCTCACTGCTTCCCATACAATGAGCTCACAGAAGTCTCAGTCACGCAGAGCCACTCAAGTCCATTGGGGCAGTGGGAGGACAGGGAGCCCGATGATCAGCGTGAAACACAATCACCCCCCCCTCCCTTGGTGTCATAACCAGATTACCAGACCACAAAGGTGGCAGTTATGTGGAATTTCTCATGCATGAAAAATGCTGAACAGCCCACCTTTCCTAGCTTTAATTTGACAGACCATTCATTGCTCTGGTATTAGAGCTTTGATCCGTGTTTACGAAAGGGGCTGAACCTTGTCACTTTTCCTGTGTTGCAATTCCCTCAATGGATTGTGCAAACAAACATATCGAGCCCTCAGGTAAACTTTCAGCAACTCTTTCCTGAGTGTGTCAGCCTGACAGGACACTAGGACACAGTGCAGGACAGGGTCCCACAATCCTGACAGGAACATTATTCTTATACAGTCAGAGAAGGACTTGACCTCAGTCAATGTTAGATGAAATTATACCTAATGGGGCACCATGGCATTCGCCTTTATTTTTCGAAGGTCAAATGTGAGTATTTATAAAATTACAGTGAAAATGACATATGCCAGCAATATGTAGAACAATATCACTTTTCAAGTGTTTTGGCTTGTTGAATGTTTTACAATATTTAACATAATAGAGGTATGCATAAGGTGGTTTGGTATTTCAGAACCTTTAAGTGTCAATAAAACCATTAATGCTTATATAAATTGAGGCTCCTTATGGCTTTCCATTCCACTGAGCTTTAGTAGTGCTGTCAGACAAAGTCAGCCAAGGCCTTTGATTCATCGTGATTGAATTTCACATCTGAAATCAGTGTCTTGAAGGCCTTTTCCAATGGTTTGCACTTTGATTGAAAAAGATTGTTTCACAATTGCCACTCCCGTTAAGGGAGCAGGAGATGAGATCTGCCAAAAAAAATAATAATAATAAAAAAAGTTGTACCCATGAAAAAAGTGGCTTTCAAGTTGAATAAGGAAAGCCTCAGGTTTATTAGCTGAGGAAGGTTCTGAAATGTTATCAGCTGTGCGAGCGTGACAGAGTCAGGCCAGTTCAAAGAATGGGCTTCTCTCCTGCACTGGGGTACATGAAACTATTAACTCCTGTTTAGCATTATCTCACTCAAGTCCCCCTCTGAGCATTATTCTTCTTGCTTGCTCCATTTTCCTTTGGATGTAGGGCAGGCCATTACTGTCATATTGGATCCAAAGATTGTTTGTCACCAAACCTCTAACCACCAAACCTAACCAAACCTTTTTTTGGCGGCCTGGTGGCTCAATGGGTAGAGCATCAGGCTGGGAGGTGGAAGTCTCCTAGTCCCTGGTTCAAATTCCAGCCCAGCCAGGTGTGTCCTTGAGTAAGACACTCAGTGCTAGCTCCCCAGGTGCCATATGGCTGCTCACTGCTCCCCCCCAGGGGGATGGGTTAAATGCAGAGGACAAATTCCTTGTATGTGACAAACATACTTGGCCATAAACACGATTCCCTTCCCTCTAATAGACTGTTCTCGTCCTCATAGCTTTTGCGGAGGCTGACGACTTTCATCGTTTGGGTTCAGGCTCTGTCCTGATCTCATAGCAATTAGCACGAGCCTGGTACTGTAAGCATATAAGTGTGAGCTCACACCATCTCCTCGGAGAATAGAGCATAATTAAGTCCAAATCAATATCGTTATATCTGTACCATAAATAATCACTGTATTCTACTCCAGCTCCTAAATGGTGAGGTCTTCCAGAGCTGCATGCTTCGTTGTTGAGCCTGGCAGTGTTCCCACCACCATATAACTGAGATTAATCCAACCATGCCCTCAGCACCACAACCCAACACCTCTCCCTTTTTCCTCAGAGTGACTTTAAAGGCACACAGCTGATAAGGTCCACAAGGGGTGAGATGAGAAGAAACGTATCACACTGACCTGATTTTTGGCTGGCACCACTAAGATGGAAAGCAGCCCAAAAACAAACACAGAATCTTTTACATGACTATTAACATGTTTCTTTCCTGTGGCAATGTGAGGAATCGCTTTTCTGGCTCATCTGAGGATCAACATCAAATGTTTTATGCCTGTCTGTCACATAAATCCCTGATAAAAAAATAGTTGAAGCATACCTTTTCTGCTCCATTTTAAAATGCTGACTAAATATGTATTCAGGTACTCAGATTTAGAGGGAGATAGCTTTAAACTTCATGCTTCTCAAATCTGACCTTCAAAAAAACATCTGGTTAAATAGGGCACAGTTGCCCAATTGCTCATCTGTGAAAGAAATGGTTTATAGGTGAAGGGTGTGGAGGTCTCCGTAAAAACAGTGTGGAAATAAGGGTTAAGTATTCGACAAGAAAATCAAAAATGCTCAGGATTAGTTTTCAGCTTTACCTCAAGGACAATTTCCAAAAGCTTGTGCTCTATATATCCTGTAAATTCAATACATTATCATTATGATATGAAGAACGTCCATACTTCAGCCCTTCATAATTTTTTCTGAAGATTAGAGCACATGACCTCTTTTTTTATCCCTTTTATTACTATCAGCCTTCAAGATTTAAAACGTTCCTTGAATATTTCCTGTACATTGCCTTCACATATTGTTCGTATAGATTTACCGAACCACCCAATTGTTCAGCCAAACATCATTCTCAGAATGGCCAGTGAATGTTCCAAAGCGTAATTATGTCATTATATAATCTTACTGATGCAGCTGGAGACAATTAAAATAAAAGCATCAAAATCCTGCTTTCATGTTAAACACATTACAAGTATCAAAGTTTTCACATAAATTCACTTTAACCAAATATGGCCACATTCACATTGTACATCTGTCTATGTGAAGAACAGCAGTAGCATATAGTTATAACTCTTACAATAGCCCAGTAATTTACAGAATTTTGAATATATATTGTTCCCAGTCCTGGGGCAACAGAACTTCAATGTTATTTGTGCCTTTTCATTTCTCTCCAGGAGAAAGAGCAGGTCAATTGTGCATTCAGTTGCACAAGAGCATGCTGCTGCCTTTTGAAATGGCACAGCGTTTTCTCTCTGCCTGATGACAAGTACATGCTGAGTATGCTGAAGTGACATTGCCCTCTGGGTAGATGCTCCATAATCAAGGCACTGCATAATCCTACACAATTAGTGGTTTTGCGGGCCTCCCAGACAATGGTGTGGATGACTGAGTGAATAGCAGGGGGAGGTCAGGCTCCTCAGCTGTCCATCACACATCCGCCATCAGATAAAGTTGGATGTGTCCCCAGGGGCCTGCAAACTAAGGGGCCCATATCTTAAGTAATGAAACTTAAAGGCATAGTGTTAGGGAAGGGGCCTCTAAACTGGAATACCATGAGGCCTACCAGGGCTTTAATCCAGTCCTGGCACAAGGCACATACAACCATAAGGGTCCAATCATTAACTTGCTTGTTGAGTAGAACTCCTCAGTGGTCAGTGATTGCACATCTTGGATAATATCATCTGATAATAAACACAAAAAAGTAATATCTTATGTGGCTTCTGCAATCACATTGTGAGTATTAGAAATGGTTTAGTCACTCTGAATCTTCCAAGGAGCCCTATTGCTGCACTCTAGGGATGCCTGTCATTATGACGGGCTAGCAGATGTTCCCAGGGTCTGCTCATGTCCATGTCAGATCAATGTGGGCTTCTGAAAGCCCTTCAGGCTTCACAATTCGTACGGTTCACGTCTCCAGCTCAGAGTCGGCAGCCAGATCAGGAGAATTTATTAGCACCATGGCTGGATGGCCTGAAAGGACCTTCCTTTCTCTGAGTAAATGAAGCCGTTTATTAAAATTGCCTTTTCTTCTGGCTTTTGCAGCAAAGCAGAAAAAGGTGACTGTCCACAGCAACCTCGCTGCCGTCATGAAGACCTGCCACCATCTGACCGCTGAACAAGAGATGTCGGGGACTGAATATAGTATCTGAGCAAGACAGGCTGTCTAGGCTGGGAGCTTGAGGATGATGAGGAGGATGAGTGATGGGTGAAGGCCAAGGCAGGGGAGGGTTGGTGCCAAGCATGCTGAAGAGCTGTTACTGGTCTTGCTTTATTTGCAAAACTTTTCTGGTCATGTAACAACATCAGTCTGCGTTGTGGCTGCATGTTTACGATGAGGAAAACTGTGAGAAATAAGGGTCAGAAATTACTTTTCAGTAGCAAGGCAGGAAGACTTCCTACTGCGTTTTCTTGTTTAGGTTTAGCTCTGCAAGAATTTTTAATTTTATAAACACGTGCCTCTTTAATTACTTAAGTTGAATGCATTTTAGAAACCTGCCTGGCTCCTTTTTGACATCTTTGCAGTAATCTGAAGGAGCGATGGAGGTTCACCTCAGACAGGAAGGGTAGACGGCACTGATAGATATGATCTGAAAAGAGACAGTACCTAAGTTTAACTCACCTCCCCACCTGTCTGCCGTTTTATAATGAATTGGTCTGAATTTCAGTCTGAGACTTTCTCTCCAGCTTTCAATAAACTTTCAACAAAGAGCAGATTATTCATCAGGATGAACTGTAGCTATATGGTTTCTTCTGCAATTTCTTAAACCATCACAACCTCACAACAGAGTTCAAAGCTTTCTTTGTCTGAGAGCTGGTCTATGGAGGACCTCTGTTTGCTTTTTCCCTGGAAAACCCTGGGCAATCTACTGTTAGTGACTCATCATTCTTTGCCTTCTGAAGCTTAACGGTCCCAGTAAACAGCTTCGTGCTATCACTGGAGGGGTTTTATTTCCGTGGTAACCTGGTGCCACTGACTAATGGGACAGGCATCTTATAGCATAAATACCTGCTACTTTAAAAATACACTAACTGCCTACTTCACAAAAACCCCATTCCATGAGGCACAACAGCAAATACCCCAAAATAATAAAAAAAGAATACATAGAAATAGAGAACCCAGTTGAGACAGCAGAATGTTTGGACGAAGGGAGTAAGTGTTCTACTTGCTGTCTCAGCTATGTGGTACAGAAAATGGCTGCCTAGAAGCATGTATGAGGGTCTTGCTGCTGGTCTTGCGTCATCAAGCACCCACACATACCATCTAGGGTCAGCCCATATTCCCCACCCTGCCAGAACACATCATTATGCCTACGGGAGATCCAGATGGGAGGCCTGGAACCTGATACTGCTCTAATGACAGATGACAGCAATGTCTTCTGGGATGCCCTTGACAGCTCTATCATTTGTAAAATATGCAAATTTTCCTTCTCTTTTTGCATGTACAAAAGTGCTCTGCTCATCAGAGGCCCCAAGATACCCAACCAACTATCTGCCCAGACAGTCATGTCATTCTCCGTATGTGATCCACTGCTCCAATTAACCTCCTGTCCCTTCACATGTCTTCAGTATTACTGAGCAGCCACAACAAAGGGCTGACCTTTGACCTAGCTGTAAAAGTACATTATGCTAATTGCAATTTGTATTTTCTCAACACTATGATTTGAAAATTTTGACTTATACATCTGAACCTCTTTCTGTTTCCTGCTTGTCTCTGAGTATGACAGACTTTTCACAGGATTTTGTAACTGGAATAATTAAGATTATTAGGCTTGTATAACAACCCTTGTGCTGTTGTTTGAAAGCCTCAAGTAGGTTTCAGGCCGGAAAAGGTGAACAATTTGTCGACCCAGTCGTCATAAAGGAAAAATTTTGAAAAGCAATACAGCAACTCTTTTATCCCAAATCCGTAAAAAAAGATGACCTCGAAGATTTACGCAAACGCAGTGGGTGGACTTCAGGAGCCAGCAAGTACGGAGCATTTGCTCCATACCGTTGCCATGACAGCCAAGACTGAATCTGGCAGGCATGCAGGCGAGCAGCGAACGTCGTGTGTGCGGCGCTGCTGTCTGGCGAATCGGTGAGCGGCGATAATGACGACCGTGGGACGGGGGTGTTGTAAACAAGCGCTCCAGCGTGTGGTCACAATATGCTGCCATGACACAGGTTCCCTGCAGGCACGCTGCCCGCCTGTTGGCACCGTGTGCCAGATGGTGTCTGAAAAGCAAAAAAAAAGGAAAAAAAAAACAAAAATCAAGAAAGACTCAAATATTTGCCATTTCCAAAACTGAGACTGTCCCCAAGTGATAGGAGAGCTCTGGCACCTACCTGGAAGGAGAAGCACAGCTGCACGGTGGAGGTCTTCTTTCCTCCTGCAGGTGTTGAGACCTGGCATGGGACTAGGTCACTGCTCATCTTGGCTTGTTTGTGGACTTTGGCCCCGACACAGCTCACTGATCTCCAGCAGTCCACACATTTTTTTGGAATATTAACATTGAAAACAGTTTAGGAAAAGATCCTGGAGTCTGCAGCCTGATCTTTCACTCAGTGCACAATGTGGAGCTGAAATTTGTAAAGCCCAACTGTACACACAAATTTAGAAACAGCCTCTGGGTTCTTTTTTTTTCCTTTGGCTGACGCTGAACTGTGGTTGTTTTTATTAACATAAGTTACAATGAAACCTCATTCTCTTTTCTCAGTAATTGAAAATGTTTTTAAAAGTGTCAGTTTGCTGAATGAGGCACAAAAGAGGTGTTGTAAACAGATGGTGCCTAACTACCAACGAAAAAGGAAAAAGTCTTTTACCTTTGCTTCTGAGATTACTCAGTATGTCCATTGAATTAATAAGCCCTAAAATAACAACAAAGCATTGAAAAAAGGAACTCTAAGGAGAAAAAAACATTTTCTTAATTTCTCTTCCTCACCCTTTAATGTAGAAAAAATAAGCTGTAATTGCTGAACTCATTTATTGCATGACCTTCTCAATGTTAATGATAATTATTAATCTCCAAATACTTGGTGAATACTCAAGGTTCTGAAAAGCCACTTCCAAAATGTTAACTTTTCTAATTGAAGTTTCTAAGGA
>JABJVR010000021.1:427655-462627 GCA_025773905.1 Chitala chitala | reverse complement strand
CCCCCCCCCCCCCCCCCCCCCCCCCCCCCCCCCCCCCCCCCCCCCCCCCCCCCCCCCCCCCCCCCCCCAAAAAACCATTTATCCTATTTCCACTGTTGATAACGAATCCAGAAAATGACCTGCTGCTATGGCAACGATTGTGAGCCCCTGAAAGAGAAGTGGGTCTTGGTTTCGCAGTGCATGGCACATGTGAGCGGGATGGGACTTGGGGTGTTTGTGAGTGGCTGGCTGTCTGCTGGGCTTTGGCACGCCCCAGGGCAGTGTGGCAGTCGCCTGGGTGCTGGTCTGTTCGCCCAGCCCTAAGGTCATGACAGCTGATGACATGCGCGTGGCTCTGGCCTGCAGGGCCTGGTACTACACAGGAAGGATACAGCCATGTATTGAGCGGGAGCGCGCAACAGCGCAAGGACAAAGCAGGACATTAGGGGATGTGGAAGGAGGCTGCTTGACTATATGAATAGTGTGGACTCCTTTTCTAGTTCAACTGCATAAGTCATTATTAAAAAGTTTCAGGTATGAGGCTCGCTCTGCAGTGTAGAGCTGCACGCCAGAGCAGATTGCACGAGCCCTTCTCCTGTCCAGGCCCAGCGGCTAATGGCATCTCAGCCACGGTTGGTGGAGACAGGAGCCGAGGAGGACGGAGCCACTGTGAGCAGCGTGCAGAGCCAACTCCTGCAAACGCCTCCCAGGGAAGAGTACAGGCTTTCTGCCCCTGGACTCCTCTCCAGGCTGCGGACAGACTGCCCCAGCACAGGCCCAACACAATAAGCTTATGTCCAGTCATACTCAGGGATGTGAGTGCATTGGCAAAACTCTCAGCTCCTGTGTTTTACCATATGTCATCAATGATTTATCCCATCTTGATATAATACCTTGGGTACCAATAATATAACCACTAGGAAGTGGTTTAAATGTGATTGAGAATGACAGCCCATAATACTTAATCCACCGTAGACTGGATGCCTTATTATGTTTATCTCTGAAGCACATCAGCTTTAATGAAACCTTTGTAAATTTCCAACCTCAGAGACTGAATGAAAACGTTATTTTACCCTGGGCTGATTCGGTTATATCTGGCAGGATCAAAATGGCACTTGACCATTCTCTCCGTTTTATTAAACTCCTCCCAACCCCCACCCAACTGGCCACATCTCCCTTTTGAAAAAGGCGAGCAGGTGCAAATGGTGCTGGCAGAGGTAACGGGTGTAGGACAGGCCAGCCGGGACCTGGATACACTACCCACGGCACCCCCCTCCTCCCCAGCAGCAGCTGGCTCCGGATGGCAGGCAGTAACTGGCAACAGAAGACTGGCACGATGCGGACACAATGTGTCCTGCTAGGAGATCACGGCCTGCGGAGTTGGCTCGGCCCCATCCAGCCCCGCCTCACACACCATCAGCTTGCAAATTTCCTCTGCATGCTGGCAGCGAACAATCAAACGAGGGTTCTTAAAAAAAAGGAAGAAAAAAAACAAGGCCTTGCACCTGTAGGCCAAAATCAGGGAAATTGTTTTTCACTTGGAAAATATTTTGGCAGATCAATGCTTATTCTAATAAGAAGGCATAAAAAACGAATGGTTATATTGTTCTCAAATCTTTTGTTATTTATTCATTTATTTATTAAAATGTTATTTGAAACTGTATTCTTCTTGCTGTATTATTGTGCAAATTAGGTTTGCATGGATTACAGAATGTGTTTTTAGGCGAAGTAGTAAATTCTCATTTGTGTACTACTGTAGGTATATTCGTACCAAACTCATTACGCACCAATTATACCACATTACAACAAAACACTGGAGAAAGAGACATTGTGGCATAATTAAAGCAAACGCTAGCTGACGTAAACAGAACCAGCTCAGAAAATTGCCATTGGAAAGGAAGCCCAATCTCAGTTTTGAATTTTATAAAAAATACACACCTTTTATTGGATTTTACTTTTTTTGTGATTTGAGCTGCTGCTTTTGGTATGTTCACCAGACGGGGCTGTTGTTTTATAAGCCACTGGAACGCTTTGCTATCAAAGCAATTTTGCAGAAACTGACTGCATTTTACAATGCCCTGGCAGCCTATCAAATGAAAATACAAGTGTTGGGGCCTGACATCCTTTTGCAACTATGTTGATCTGCATTTATTTTTCCATACTCTGGCCACAGGAGCTTTGCCTTGTTTAAATCAAAGGTATGTTAACAGAATATTTAATAATGTCAAAGAAGTGGGCATATTTCTCTAGCAATTCACCGAGCATTATTTCTTCAAAAGAACTAGGAGGACCTTGTGCACTAAGTGATGGAAGGTATATCTTAGGCACATTTCAGTCACCAGCAAAACCACTGGAATCTTCTCCCACGGGTTTCCAAAGGAGGTCAGATGGCACCCTTTAGCAAGACGGTGATCCGATCTGCTGAGGTGAAGGAATTTCTCACTGTCTTACATGTCCCTGCAAGACAGTCTAGAGTGGAGAAGGAGACTCAATGTCCTTTTATCTGATATTCGTCCAGTTTGTGAGGATGGGTGACATCAGATCCTTTGCTGGAATGCTCAGATTTCTTTCCGAGATAATTGGGAAAATTTTGACGAACCAAAAACAACATAAATTTCTTAGAATTCCATACAGCATTTATTGAACAGACAATGTAACAATAAGATGACGAAGATTAATTTTATCTTTATGTGCCTTTCCAGAATTACACAGTCACATTCCCCAAGAGATATGGCATGTCTGCAGATTGAATTTAAAGATGGAGCAAATTGCATATTTGCCCCTGGAATTACCCGTAGTGTTGTATGGAACTGCAGCCTATTCTAGAAAGTTCTGGGAAATGTAAAAAAAAAAAAAAGTAACTGAATGTGCAGCTTTTAGAGGCAAGGTAGGCGGAGAGGGGGCTGCAGTTCTCATGTCATTGCTTGTCCTGGGCATGGTTTATTGCATTCCTTGGTCTTCGTTTTTTAGATTTATTCACTGAGGCTAGCGACTGACTTTTCCCCGCCGATCCCTGCTCTATGTCATATTCCTCCCCAGAGAATTACCCTGTTCATGGGAAAGCCTTCCACATCACTGGACCCAGGGAACCCTCACCTCACTTGCAAATCAGCATCACAAGAAAATTGATATTAGGTAACAAACAAAAGACTGGCCTTTGAACCATTTGGGGCAGGCAGCACCAGGCCAGGACAGACATGTAAACAAAAAGGCTCTGCATGTGTTTGTATGCGTTTCTCTGCCTTATGTTTATTCTAAGTCTGGTCTGCTAGGATGCGTGACTGCTTCCTAATTTCTCCTGTTCAGGTTATAGCCTACTTATGGTGTAGACTACCTGGGATTGGCATAGATCAGCAATAGGGTATGTTGAAACACAATCACTAAGAGAGAAAGAGCTTTGTTGGAGCAATGAAAGTAGGAGAAGAACATGTATACTCTACTAACAAGGTGAGGTTGCTAAAGCTAAATGTAAAAAAAAAAATAAACACTAATCTTACCGCATCTGCATGGTTTCTCACAAGCAAAAATGAAGGCAGACAGGTGTTTCCAGATATGCCAAACAAGCTCTTTTGCAAAAACACAAAAAAAGTGTTGAGGACTGAAAATGCGTTAGTCGGCCAAGAAAGCTGCAGCAAATGAGACTCGTCATGCTGACTTCTAATCGCAAACAGGAGTTGCCCAGCAGCACCATCAACTCAGACCTGGTGAAAACAAGCAGGACCGTTGCACACCCATCTACAGTCTGGACAAGTCTGGTCAAAAGTGGTCTTCATGGGAGACATGTAGCCAAAAAGCCATACTTCCGACGTGGAAATAAAACTAAGCAACTCGCCTATACAATAAAAAAATAAAAATAAAAATTGGTGTGCATAAAAATGGCAGCAGGTGCTCTGGACTAATGAGTCAAGATTTAAAATATTTGGCTGTAACAGAAAACAGTTTGTTCACTGAAGGGCTGGAGAGTGATACAATAGTGAGTGAGTGCAGGCAACAGAGAACATTACAGGTTTGCGTGGCATTTTCTGCAGATGGGGTTAGGGGTGGACAGTAGTCCCAACCTAAAGTGCAGTGCCAAAGAGCATTTAGCATCTTCCCACCACTATCGATCTACAAAGTCTGCCACCTCCATTTTTTTTCCTAAGCTCTCACGACCACACAAACAGGTGCAATTAACAGACAGCATTTCTCCACAGCTGACTATCTAGGACCTGCTACAGTAAAGAAAGGCAGACATATTATTTTCAGTACAGCATTATACTGTATATTTTTAGAAAAAGAAGAAACGATGTTCTGGGCTATTATTTTACATTTTTATCATGATTGTCATCTTAATGACAGGAATGAACATGACTACAAACTGCCTCAATAGGCTGAGTGGAATGTTGAATGGGAAGAGCACTTAGAAGGTGTGGCTGGACCATCTGCCCCTCCCCCTACACACCTCTCACATCTCTTGATATCATACACATCATTTC
This sequence comes from Chitala chitala, assembly GCA_025773905.1. Classification (NCBI taxonomy): domain Eukaryota; kingdom Metazoa; phylum Chordata; class Actinopteri; order Osteoglossiformes; family Notopteridae; genus Chitala; species Chitala chitala. The sequence continues at coordinate 458,173 of JABJVR010000021.1, read as the reverse complement.
CATTCAGTGTGCTCTACACAAAACCTGACTAAGAACAACACCCCTTGCAGATGTATGAGGCAAAGGGCTGTTGGAGCTCTGTGTAGCTTGTGCAATGGGGGCTTCCAGGAAACACTTGCTGAGATGACAAGATAGCGAGGGAGGCAGAGCTGCCGGGAGAGGGCACAGGAGCCCCAGATAGAGGAAACAGGAGAAGCACGGTGGGAGGTGGCTGGGAAGTGTATGTGGGGTGGGCTGGCTGGGTGTGTAGATTGCTCATGAAAGCACATGCTAGTCCTCCCATCCAGGGAACTTATATTTCAGAAGACCCCTTTGAAAACTGTCACACCTTCACAAGAGGTGCCCACATATACTCCTTCATGTTCATGTTCTGGTCAGCATAAGCCAGTGTTTTGGGAGTTTGTCCAACTCTAACCATCTCCAGCACAGGGAAGAAATTGTGTCTGGCATGGCTGAAAGCAGCTCAAGGGGGCAGAAAGGTGTCCCAAAGCAAAATACCCTCCAGCCATGTGTGCGCTCCTGGCCTAATTTGGGTTTCCCCCCTTTGACTTCTGCCAGGGCAGACTCTGCACCATGACGTCAGGCACATTCTGAATGCTGCCAAGAGCAACAGCTAGGAGAGCTCCAGACGTCACGAACACATGCAAAACCGAGTCCTAGTTACAGCAAGGACTTCTGCCTCTACTGCAGAAGAACTGGCAATGTAAACGTAAAACCAAACACCAGTCAGAGTTTAGCTTTTCTACACGTTTTGCTTCCTTCAAACTCATTCAAGCAAATTACGTCACCTGTAGCAGCAGCTCCTGCAGGTTCATTCAGTATCATAATGCGAGGCAGCAGTGTGCAGTTAGCCACTTGGTGCAAGCAGGTGGTGATGCTGAGACTCGAAAATTCTTTATCCTCAAGTGAGCAATTAGAGAGGCAGCACCTGCATATGGAACACTAGCATTCTTCATGTGGTCCGTGCCCAACAATTAGCTGCAATTAAACCTGCTGTAGGAATAATGTCTGCAGACAAGACAAAGGTAATTGAATCATTGCATTCAGCAGATATGTAATTACAGTTCTGAATGGAAACACAATCAGTTGACTTTATGAAGTGTCTGTATTGCAGTTGCAGGGAAATGGCTCTCCAGGTTCTGTTACAGCGCTAAAGATGATCAATCAACCACATTAGGGGATGTAGAGTTAGGAGGCAGGTGCATTTCCAACAAACCGCTATGTGAATAAATAAGGAAACCTGGTCACAAAACAAGAAATAGGACATATCTTGACAGAGTCACTGTCCAAACTGGTGACATTGGTGCTTTTCTCCCTTATTGTTTGTGACAACCTGCAGCCACCGAAGTTTAATCAGAGTTAATGAGGTGCAGTTTTAGTATGCTTCTGGCCTCAGGGCAAAACAGAGAAAAAACCACTAAGGCTTTGTGTCCTTGAGCCGAGTTTTTGCCTGTGGCTCAGTGTGACGGCTCATTCCGTGACTGCCGTAACGCATCGTGGACCTGTGCAGGCATCTCCAACTGGGAAACTAACATAGTCAGTGGGAGAACAGACCACGAGCTTGTGGTGCACGTAAACACAGAGAGACTTGGATTTCTCCTTGCTCCATTTGATTAATGGCTTGCTTGTTTTCTCTGGGCTTGGGCACAAGGAAGGGAAGATAAAGGAAGGGTTCTTCATCGCTCTCCTGTTTATGTTGTGGCTAGAAGACTTGGGGGGAATCACTGTGAGCCCAGGGTAAATGGTTAGGGGGTTCTTGATACATTGGGTAGACGCCCAAAGAGAAGAAAGCCCTGTGTTATGAAAGGGGGGGGATTCAATCTGGTGGTAGGGGTAACTCAGTGGGATCAAACAAACCCCCCCCCCCAACCCCCCATGGCTGATGTGCTGGGAAAAGGGTAATGGGGAAGTACGCGTGCTCTCTCAACATCAATGAGCACGGTGGAAAAAGGAGAGCCTGATGCAGGCCAGAGGAGGCCAGGCCTCAGGGAGCTGTACATAATGTAAACAAGGAAACCAACTGATGGGAGCAGGGTCAGATAAACGCACGGTGGGCCACGCAGGCAGGTGCTTCCTGACCCCCCCCCCGCGCTTGATCAGTCCAGCCTCTGTCTCTCTCTCTCCTTCTCGCAAATAAGCACCCCTCCCCACACCGTCGTTGAGACACACATGTGTTAAAGGAGCAGCATCCTCACCCGGAATGGACCTCCCAGCCAAAAGTTTAGTGCGGGGCGGGGGGCAGGGACAGGGGGTGCTGGCACACAGATCGGAGTGTCTTCAGGAAAGAATCCAGTTCCTCATGCCTTGCTGTTGAGCAAATGCTTCCTTCTTGTCTTAGATGTGCAGCAACTAAAAAGGACCCAACAAAGAGAAAAACAACTAAATGCACTGTACCTCCACCGAACCAGATCGTCACTCCTTGCTCCAAAAGAAGCGGCTCTGGTCTTTGTTGCGTTATTTTCAGTCATTTTATCACTTCAAAGAGTATCAGAAGTGTAGTCTGTACCATCTATATTTGGCTGGAGGGGAAATCAGGAGGGTCCCATAGCAAAATGGCTATACGTGCTGAATGCATCGCATTAAAATAAAACAATAGGATGATCAAGCTCTGCTTGGGGGCTAGCTGAATCAGAGGGGGGAGTTGTGCACGTGCACTCAGAGCACACGTCTAGAACTCATTAAACTTCTGACCTAACGAGCGATCAGGAGAGGAGTGGGATTGTCACACTCACCTCAAACTGCCCAGTCACCTTCTCTTCTTATTTGGGTCGATTGCTGCAAATACACAAAATCCTTGGGTACATACCAGTTGTCTTTCTTCTTGAATTAACATGCCAAACTGGTACCCAGATCGATGGCTTTACAATTCCTGGATTACAGCAGTAAAGGGTTTTAGTAAATAATCATAAAAATCAGATAAGCAAAAAGGAGGAAGATTATTTGAACTGGGTTTAGATACACAAAGAGCTACAACTTGAAAGTTCAGCATAGATTCCCGTAAATAATTGTAGATCATCTTGAAACTGCCCAGGCTTTGTTTGACTAGGAACACACAGAGAATGTGTTTTTATCGGTTAAATACAAAGCGAGGAATTAAGCAGGGTGGAGGAAGCGTTGCTCAACCTTAGGGCGGAATGGAGGGCACCAAGCATGACCTCTCCCTTATGCACTTGTCCAAACATCCAGCTCTTATGACCACTGACTGAGTGGCTCGAGGCTTGCGCAGGCAGGCAGGACAGGCTGCAGCCAGCCTGATCATCACAAACACCGCATCGTGCTCGTGCCACTTGCCAAATAGACGTTTGGCGGTGCTAATGAGATGGAGCATGGTGCTCTGGACCTGTGGTGGTCCGATACATGCCTGAGTCTTTGCTTCTTTTGTCTTGAGAGTGTCAGGTGGACACGGGAGATTGTCCCATTGCTTTGTTTGTTTTCGACGACCGATAAACAGTCTGCGTAGACTGATAGAACAAGCCCCCCCCATCCCCACGCTCCCCCCTTACTCGCCCTCTTCGGCCGGTCATTCTGGAATTGTTTTGCGTTGTCCAGAGAGGAAGGAAGCCAGTGTGAGAAAGTGCCTGTTTTTTTGGACCCAACAGGAATTGGCCTCATCGCAAGCGGTTCCTTTTTTCACCGCCCGAACAATGCAGTGGCGTCACACCCCTCGACTGGACCTCGGCTTTTCACATGGAAAAATGTTCCCAGAATTCCGCTCCCAGGCTCAGGGTAAGGCTGAGAAGGGGCGGGTGGAGTGATAGAGTGGGGTGCAGGAGGTGGCAGTGGATAAAGGGGGGGTGGAGGGTGCAGCTAATGTACACTTGTTACCACGAACACTGTACCCATGGAAACATAAATGTGCTCCAAAGCAAATTGTATTAGGAAAAGGGTAATGTATTGACTTTGACAAAACACCTCGTTAGTCCCTTACAGTTTCACCTTGTAGCTTTGAAACAGGATGTTGTCTTATCATAATAAATTGACCCAGACCTCAGTAAAGCCTATAAAATAGATGCTTACAAAAGCATGCTCATTCCCAGTCCCATACAGTAATGCATCTTTCACCCTGCTGTAGCTATTAGCTGGCTCTGGTATAGCACTCACACCACTACAATTAAACACAAACTGTTGGGAGGAACTTCACAAACATCTGGCCAGTGGTCTGTCAGTCCAAAAAACACAAGACAGGCTTTGATGCTGTAAACTGTTTCTGGCAATTGGCAAGTCTACATCATATGCAGGTTAAACCAATCCAGCGCCCTGGCCCTGATGCTTAGCCCAATCTCTGCTGAGACTGCCCCTACCTCACCCACATCATCTCCAACTTGACAGTTACCCACCAGCATTGTTTTACAGGCCAGCAAGTTGAAGATGGAACACAAACCATCGCATTGTTTGATAAACAGATTAGGAGTTGATAATCCAAACAGCATCCCTTCCATCAGACTAGAGCAGATGCATGAGTAAAAATCCTTTGTGCCCCCCCCCCCACCAAACATGACTGGTAACCAATGCCAGCACAATGAGAAAGAGAGCGTAGGCCTCAGCTGCACTGCCACAAGCATTCAGAAGCTGCAGCTAGTTACGTAATGCCTCTCCACACTGCATGTTTCTAATTGTCGTGAGAGGGCAGAGAATGCACTACTCCCAGCCCCTTATCAACACAAGTCTGTCATATAAAGCTCCTTACTCAGGACGGCAGCCTTCACAGTCGGAGCCTGCCAGCAGCCTCCATATGACTTGATTACTTTGGTGTGTGTTGAAACACCATTACCGCTTGGCCAGAATGCCATTCGGTCTGAGAAGAGCCCCACATGGGTGAGGGAGGGGCAGGGTTGCAAAGGAGCATCTTACAAGTTTTTGTTGTTAGATACTCCTGCATTTACATATTGTCTTGAACCGAAAATGTGCATTTCAAGCTGCTTCAGTTATACATTTCCTGTCATAAATGGTGGACATCATTTTGAAAAACATGCATATGGTGAAAACAAGGCACCAGAAGTACAGATACAAATATGCAAAACAAAAAAAAAACAGCCTTAAACCTTCGCCAATATATTTGATTTACATAATCAAAAATATTAGAAGCATTAAAGAGAAAAAAAAAACAATTAAAAATAGCAATACAGGAAAAAAGAATCCTATTGTCACCAGTCCAAGACTTTCGAGGTTCTCAGACAAAGCTGTGGACAACAGGATGAAGGCTAAAAGGGTGAAATACGATCCAAAACTCGGACTGTTAACTCAGAAGTATGTGAAGTGAAGACACTATTACCATCAAAATATAGCAGGCTTTCAGAATAAAGCCTTAAGCGAATAGCGTATAAGGTGAACAAACACGTGTGGGCCTGAAGCTGGGGAGATGTTTGGGGTCACTTCTAGCTGCATATGTCTCAGATTCCAGACCAAACTATTTGTCAAGCAGGTGGATGGGCAGCAAGACGGCACAGTGAAGTTCACCTTGAGTTACAGCGAAAACAACGTCCAAACACCGTGATGATCTCGCGGCCGTGAATGGAACAATAAACAGGATATGGCGCATCAGCAAGCTGCATCCCTTGTTCTAAAAAAAAAAAGGAAAAAAGCAAAATGCAGCAATAATTACTACTGGCACTGACAAATACCCAAATAAAAACCAATCTTAACACCCCAAGAAAGACGCTGAGGTAAATGTTTCTTTCTTAGTATTAATTATTTTTGCTATACTACCAAGGTTTGGGACAGCACTAGTTTGTGAGATATAACATAGTAGTCATTGCTTAGGGTGCTTCATTTCTGGATTTATTGAGAAGTCAAAACTTTAAGATTTCTTATGTTTTGGTGATTTAAGAAATCAAGGAACGGAGAAGATTCCAGTGGAAACGAACATACAAAAGTGGGAAATTTTAATCCGCTTAACAACACAGATAAAGGCTGTACGTCGTTTTGAAGTGCTACAGCTTAACTGGTTACATTCTGACAGACGACTGCTAAGTATCCAGCACAAAATCACAAGTTCATCTTCAGCCAGGAGCCGCTATTCCATAGAGCCGCCACAAGGGGCACTCTTAATGGGAAGATTTCATGTCTAAGACTGGAATACATAAACCTTAATGATAAATCCCGCTTCTGTACAACAGGCGAAGGGAAAGTACTGCAGCTTCTCTCTGAAGAATAAATAAATAAATAATGCAGGACTAAATTTTGACACGCTGGTTAGGTGCTTTTAAAATATCAGAATCATTCAACGCTCCAGCCAATAAATCACTGCATACATACAAGAAAGTCATGCTGGATGGAAGATTAATTGACTGGCTGTAGTTTACATAGCAGCCTTAAAATAGGGCTCATTAGCGAGTCTGCTGCTAAGTAAATACAAGTCATAGACATGCAAGGGGGTTTTCTTTTGAAAGTAAAAACACTTAGGGCTGTCGCAAGCCAAGTGGTATGACTAGCAGGACCGCATCGGGCATGATGAAGTGTCTGGTGTCCCACCAAGGACCATGGAAGGAATAATAAACTGTTCTTGGGCCAAGGATGTCACGAAGTAGCTGTGCATCACACTATCTTGTAGACAGGCAAAGCGCCCAGTTTTTCTGAGCTCCCAGAACACTGGCATCCTGGGTGACTTTTCATCTGAGCAAAGAGGGTAATGCTGGTTCGTGACATGCCACAGTGACGGAAGTGATTGGCTACTTTTCACCAGCTAGCAGAAAACAAACGACTCATCACAGCGGTTTCGTGTTTGTTTCTCTCCAGGCTACAAACTGCGAACACAAGCAGGAGGACGCAATAAAAGAGCCGCACGACCTGCCTGCTAAAGCAGTCCCAGTTAACGTACAACATTAACGTGCGCCTACTGTTGGGACGCACATAAATCAACCTGCGTTTCAACCTGAGTCTCATAAATCAACCTGCGTTACTCTCCACGAATTTCACTAGCATGTAAACGACCGCATATCTGCATCAGCAGGCGATGCGGGCACATCCACCAGGTAAATACGGGAGTGTAGGGCATAGTGCTCTTGATTCCTATCTGCAGGTGAGAGATTGATGTTTTCGCATGCCCGAGTATCCAAGTTGCGACATTTTGATCATGTTCATCATACAAAAGATATTGCAAGTTTTTTATGTCTTAACAGTACTGCTGTTCAGTTAAGCAACCCACACAACCAAAAAGCATGGGTTATGCTTAGTGTTAGCCTTAAGCAGTTGTGGTCCCTTCTAAAAAAACTGTATTGATTGATATTGTTCATATGCTAGGGTTTGTCATGTATACCAAAATTAGCTGTATAACCTGTATATTGAATGGTTAAAACACTCTGGTTTGTACAAAATAAAATTCTGTTGGAGCTAAGATTCCTGTTGTGTGTGTGTTTTCTTTAAACTTAACGGCAGTCATGTATATCAGGTATACTGTATTTTATCAGTACTTCCCACATCCAAAGCAACATGAAGCCATACTGACCTTTTTTATATTTCATTTTAAATGTGTTGTGGACAGCATCTCAGTACATTTCCCTGGGACTTCGCATGCCTTTCAATAAACACACTCTGAACGTACGTAACACAGTTGCGTCTTAGGAAGTTGCTGTGATGGGAATACGGACGAATCGTGACAAAGCAGAGAAAAATGCACACATGGAAGCGGTGATCAATGGGAAGGGGGTGTCACGTAAAAATAAAAAAAAAAAAGTGACAGCATCGTGGGTGGTGACATTGTTCTGCCAGTCCACTGGAGGTACAGACCAATACAGAGCGAGAACACGGCTGGGAAACAAACCGGTGAAGCAAGGCAGCAACAATAGTCTTGCAACAATGGGCCTTCCTGGTCAGCCCCCTCAGCACCAACTGCCCCCCCGAGATAGCTTTACTCCTACATTCATGGGCTTTTGCTCTTCTGGTAGGTCCATTCAGGTTCCACATGACATGGTAGACAAAAACACCTGCCTCAGTGACCTGGAAGTGCACATCAGGTGACCTGACCCCCCCCAACCAAACAGACTCTAAGGAACAGTTGGAAGAGCTGGACAGCTAAGCTAACTGGCAGGTGTGCTGTGAGTAGAAACCAGAGCTTAACTATTAAATAAATATCACGTGATATTTAGTATGGGAGTACTGAACTGAATCATCAGCAGGAGACCACTGAGAGACTAGCGCTCCCACTACTGTCGATATAAAGTCCCCAACCTTTTCTAAAGTGCTGGTGAGGTCCTAGTGTCTGCTCAGAGAGTGGTGTTTGCTGCTGAGGCTCAAAAATATTTCCTTTTCTCATGGAACAAGTGTGGGTTTTTGGAGCCAGGTCCACAGTTTCCTGTGGACAGCGGCTTAGCTTTCATAAATCTCTCTTTATCTCAGGCATGGTGGCCGCTTTCTTCCGCTTTGACTCTTTCCCCCACCAGCCACCCCCAACCCCCTGCTCATATTTCGAAAGACAAATCGCAGCACGGAGGATAAGAATTAATACGAGGCCGCTGCGCGGAGCGTGTTTTCGAAAAACGGTTCAATCGGCCGCTGGAGATCGTGGCCGACCTTTTCACATTTCATTGTTTAAAAGTTCTGAGTCAAACACTTCTGATAAGACAATTTACACAAAGGCGGTGTTTCGTGTCAAATTGTGCAGATGTTGAGCAAAAAATACTGCTTCTGCCAGTGAGAGAAACCTCTCATTAAAAATAAACAAAGCAACATCTTTAACACTTAAACCTTACTTTACTCTCAGGTCTTACAAAACAGTGTTTTTTCACTCCTTGTTCATAATCTGACAGACCAAAATAAATAAATAAACAGCTCCATCTTTTGAAGGACTCGGCCCATAAAGTGGCAGATGTCCATGTTAAAGATGGCCAACTTATTTCATGTTCCTTCAAAAGTATGAAAAGAATAACAAATACAAAGGGAGTCACATAAACAGAACAGAGTCATGTGCCGACTAAGTCACATTAGGAATCTGTCTAGAGTTTGCTGAAGCCTGCAACACTTTAATCCGAATCCCTATTCCCCAATCGACCCCCCCAGAGTATAGTCCTGATGAATTGTATACAACATCCATTCCAAACATTTTCCCTTCCCTGCAAACTGTAAATACGAGTAAGAATGCAGATAAAGGGACTCTACCCGTCTCTACTGCTCGGAGCTTCCTTTAATCTGTTTCAGGTTTCGTGAGCAATACATTTCGCATCAACGTCTCTGATCTAAACAAAAAAATACTTGTGTAAAGTCTTCTGCTCTCTGTAGTTCCACAACATCTGCGCATGCCAACATGTACGGTAGCTTGTGTTGCGTGACTAACTTAAAATATCTCAGACATACATTTCTGTTATATTTGCACCATATAAACAGAATTATACGTATTATGGTATTGTAGCAACGTGAAGTGGAATCAAATTCTTCAAATGGGAGTTTGAACACGAGACCCACGATATTTGTGCCAGACATTTAACGACAGGACATGGCAAAAAAATAATAATAAATCCAGAAATAAAACAAGGAAGCAATCAGAGCAGCGAGCTGATTAGCCAATTATGTGGAGAACCTTTATATTCCTCTTGAAGGGGAGCAAGGACGTTCTCAGGACACAAACAAACCCATCCCTTTGCAACGCTGGTGAATTCAGCACGTGCTGGCTGCAGGATGGCACGTGTGCTGGCTGCAGGTGGTTTATGATGTTATAAACTGGTCTCATCATCTGTCATCTGTCAACATTTACACTCAAAACACTGATGGCTGCACCCTCGCTACAGCTGTTTCAAGGAAAATCTCTTCACCAGTGAAATGTGTATATAAAGTAAATCTGAGGCTTAAAACTAAGGAGTTATAATTTACATGTACAAAGTAGTGTTGTAAATTACACTGTTTTGATGAAAGATGAAAGTCAATTTATCAAAAAGGTTTCTACATGTGTTTCAAGCCATTACTAATTTTGAACAATTTCGAGAATGACGTTCCTAGCAGACTTCGTCCATCTTGCTAAACAAATGAAAAAACTTTACATAAACAGCTGGCAAAAGCCACTTGCAATCAAATATCAAAAGTGAAAAACTCTTCTTGAAAGCAGATACTTTCAGGGCTGTGAACCGATTTTGCATGACAAATCAAAGCCAGGACCTCTTCAGAGCCTCAAGCTAAAGCTTACAAACAGCTACCTATTGCAAAAAAAAATAAAAAATCACAAACATAAAATTAAATAGCATAAACAGATAAATCAAGAAGGCTTGTAAGGTTTTGTTTCATTGTTACTTGTATTTTTTATGTAGCACTGCAGTTCATTCTCCATTTAGTTGTAATAAACACAATAAAGTCACTCAGCCGGCCAGCTGGCTGCATGAACAATGCAAACCCCTGCAGCAGCTCAGGGGACACTTTGTAACACCACCCAAGTAACCGCCGCTCAGACCACAAAGAAAACGCTACAATGGAGAAAAGGCTCTTCGCACTAACACTTCAGGAATGTGACCTGATGAGACAATCCATCTGCGCAACATAACTGAACTCTTAGGGCTGATCCTGAAAAAAGGCTGTTTGTGTGAGCCAGGAGAGAGGAGCAAATGTGCTCTTCAGAAGAACTAAACAGACAAAAGCCTGCAAGTCCCTTGTTAATTAAGTTGCAGTGAGTTATTGGGGGTCCTGGGAAGTCAAGCACAACTCAACGGAGGTGGTCAGATATAGTATTTAACATCACTGCACGTATTAAATGCTATATTAGGTAGCTACACATTATACGGGCCGGAAGGTTTAGATCATTTTGCATGTCATACAATCTATAGACTCACAAAATACGATGGGCGCTGCATGGCATGAACCAAGTCTCAGAATCATCGCTGTGCCTACACTGCCAGCTCACTCATTTAAACTGCAAGAATTTTAATTTGTAAACATACCAACATGATCGGTGCATATATGCTGGAGTTAGGGTCATATTCATGTCAGAATCAGACAGGAAAATTGTTAATATCTAATTTAGAGAACCCACTGTACATGTAACAATTACCACAATGTAATTAGAGTGCAACTGGAAAACAGTTCCATCTGCCTACTCAGAGTTCTCTGCTGAATGGCTGCATGTTTATGCACGTTGGCCAATGTCTGAAGAGCCACACTTCTGTAGTCATCTTCCCAGGGCACTTATAATCAAAGTCACATTAGAACGCAAGGCAAGAAAGCAGTGGATTTCACTCTGGGACTCAAGCATGAGCTCGGACCTAGTACAGCTGCTGCCCAGCAAACAGGGAACGTTCCCAGAATGTTCCAAGAACATCCAGAACATTTTGGGGACTTTAATGAGTGATACGAGAATGTCCCGTTTGCTGGGTGGGTGGGGGTTTTGATGGTTTTACTACACGTGATCTAACATAGGGCTGGGGTTACCATTCTGTCTGGTGCAGACAGCAGGGGTTGCAAGACAGTTACATTTATTGGTAGAAAATTTTATCAATCCTCAGCATTCAGTTTTATTCATTTTTCATATGTATGGGTGAGGTGAGGTTTTGGAGTACATGTTCTCAAAACCTTTGCAGTAAGAAAGCTGAAGTACTAGAGTTTTTGTATTGTACAAAAATAATGTCATTACACATGTTCTATATGAGACCAGGCACAAAACAGCTCCTTTGTTCCTTTTCAATAATATGCCTTACTTATAACTGTTCTGTTTCCAGTTTCCTTTTAAGCACCCAGTATGTTGGCAGAGTTAGTGCTGCATTATGGGTGTGTAATTATGCAAGGATTGTGGAAAAATGCTGTTCTGGGTGTCAGAACATTGATGCTGCGTGGGGTTTTGCATGTCCAGGCCCACTCCAAACAGCTTTTGAACCAAAATAGCCAATCACTGAGCATTTCCTGTTGAGAGCGGCCCACTTGGCTCGCACTGATGGAGTCCTTGAGACGACCACTGGGCCACAGGAGATAAAATATGGTATTGAGAGGCAGTAAAGGTCCAGATGGATCCAGAAGCCTCTAAGAAGAAGCATTTGTGTTCTCAAATCCCGTATTAGTTAGTGCAGAAGGACAAGCCTGCAGCGGTTTTCATTTTGCACCTTGGCCTCCATAACTGGGTAGTTTACATTCAGTCATTCTCTACTAACCAGCACCCTCCCTCACCCAACCCCGCGCGCGCGCACACACACACACACACACACACACACACACATCCCACTTTTCCAACAATCAGACTCTGTGAATAGGAAGTAAGGGGAGGAAACAACTCTAGCGTCCACTGGCTGGGAACCGGAAAAACCGGGAAGTCAAAATTACAGAGGAAAAAACAACAACCCTCCAAAAATACCACCAGGCTCATCACTGGAAATAAACAGCAGTGGTATTACCCAACTGACGGACCATTCTGCCTGCCAAGACACAGGAAGTTCAGGCAGGACAGTTGATTAGGCCTCATTGGTTTCCTCAATATCCACCTCCCTCTCTGTGGCATCCAGTCACATGACAGGAACCGCGTCAGGCCCGCTTGCCCTGGTGTACCAACCATCCCCAGTTTAATTAATTCAAACTGGAATGTAGAATTTGCATTGCTGCTTTCATGCGTCAGATGTACAAAGCACCATTGCTTTCCTGCACCTTGAACTCTAATTGCTTTTTGGCCCTTGAAAACCATTGTCTTTCCAAGGTTTTAACAAGCACTGAAATATACAATGTGGCTAACCACCCCCCACACGCACGCACCCCAGGCTGGCCTCATTAACTTCAACTGTTGAGTGCTGTTATTAACGTATGCCCCCCCCCAACTGGAGACCAACCACAGTAACAAGGTGAGGTCTGTAAAAGCCGGAATAACACGTTTGTCATATCGGCTGTGCAGATCCCAGAGATCCCCCATCACAGGCTGGGGAAGGCGTGCCATGGTGACTGACAGGTCCTTCCCCTGGGTAATCATAGGTCAGCGCCCTTTGCTCACCTCCTTTGGCCTATGCTTCCTAAACGATTGCTGTTTTTCTTGCGTCGGTGCCCTAAACTCTATGGGTGGCCTTCTCCACAAGTGCCTGTGTTGTCTACTCTTCTCCTTTGACCCCCCCCCCCCCAGTGCAATCCCTTCATATTTTTCCCCTCACTGTTAAATTTGACTTTCAATGTCACATCACACCCCATTTGGCATAATCTTAAAAAGTTCTCAAAGGGGGTTAAAACACAAATGTAGAAAATACTAAAAAAAAAAACACAATATTAGACAATTTTTTGGTATACTGGACAAACTGAAGTTGCCCACTGATCAACACCCTGGGCTGGAGCCCCTCCCATGGGTAGGAACGAAGTTACTGTGACCTGAACAGCCCTTTTCACACGTTTAATAGCTTGTTCTAGGCACCAACTAGAGCCACAGGGTTCTTCAATGCCGTTTCCTGTTGGAGGCCTCTTTAAAAAAAAAAAAAAAAATCAAGGCATGTCGTGACCTCCGCTGGGACGGATTTCCTTTCGACCCCACAGATTCCACGTACAAACAGCTTTGTTGTCAAACATCATAAAAAAACAGAGGAAAAAAATCTTGAGGAAAAAAAAAAGAATAACGTGTGACTTTCATGTGTTTGTCCTTCGCTTTTTACGTAAACAGGGAGTTGAGCAAACAGACACGGCTGTTTGGGAGAGGCACCTGTTTACAGGAACCAAGAGACAGCAGTAGGAAAACAGAATGTAGCACAGTGGAGGAAGAGAACTCTAATAGCACCATTTTCCCAAATGCAGTACTCTCACTGCCCAGGTGAGACAGATGCTTACCAAAGTGGCTTAGTGAGCTGCTGTTAAGGAGGGAAGTGGGGGACAGACAAAGGGGCATAAGCTTGCAGTAACTAATGACCAGATCACTTGTGATCAATGCTTTATTAGCGACACACACACCCACATACAAAGCCTGGCCCTGCCATGTGCGTTATGCTACCCAAGCTAAGAGCACGATTCAATGTCCCCCATCCATATCTGTTCACCATCTGCACCCCTTTTTCCACCACCTCGCACCTCCTGACTACCACACCCCTGACACAAACCATCAGCACTGAAATGGAGTCCATCCTGTTTCCTTCCAGTGTGCTGTATAACAACTTCCTTGTCTAGAAGAGGACAGGGACAGAAATATCCCCACCTGTGCAATTCAAAAAGAGGCCGTCTGCAATGTGTTCAGATCAGCAGGTCTGACAAGGCCTCTAAACTCGGTTTCTAGTTTGTGTGATTTTGCTAGAATTCCAGTTTAAATGTTTAGTGGATTTGTTTGCCTAATGCCTGTGCTGACTAATTAAGGCATTAGGCAAACAAATCCACTAAACATTTAAACAAAAACTCCCCTTTGAAAATTTAGATGACTTTTGATTCCCTTAACGTTTGTTTACATTAAACCACATTCGTTCCACTAAAGTGTAAATTACCATTTGCTCTTCTGAAATGAACGATGTCATTTGAATTTATAAACATGCAAATGTGCATTTTAATGAAAGTTATTGCTTCAGATATTTTGCACTCGCACCTTGCAAGGTGGCAAACAGTAACGTTTTTGGTCGTGAGATCAGTCGTTTGTCTCTGTGTTCTTATTCCTCCAGGTAACCAGTAAGTGACACCCCTGTGCCCTGGTGGGGAAAGACCAGCAGCAGGTCATGTGACATTGAAGAGTCGTCAGTCTTTTTACCTGTGCAGCCCTACAGGTGTACCCCTGCTCTGTAGCTCAAATGGGTTTGTTTGCATGACAGAGTATGAAAACTCTCTCTGGGCCTGATCCCAGCCATATTTTACAGCCTTGGAGATAAAATGAGGGGGTGGGAATCTTTTCCTTTGAAATTCAACTGAAGGTAAGAATTTAACAGGAATTGTTGAGTAAAAACTGATTAAAGAGATAATCTCAATGGCATACTGTATAATCACCATGGAATTTTTGTCACTTTGTCAGACCTTAATTGTGCACTAATTACTTATAAATACTCATAAATGCTCCCCACCCTAACCAGCATCCCAAAAAAAACTGAGGAGCAGCAAAAAGCAGGACACAGCAGACTACATCACTATGTCTGTACCGTACAGTACAATGTCACCCAACACATGAGCAGAACTCCAGAGACTTTCAGGAGCTTCTGTTGTGGTTTCTGCTGCAAGGGCAGAAAGATGCAGGTACTCAGCTGTTTGGTAAACACAGCGAGGGCCGTGGATAGGAAAGTTCCGCGGCACCTGCAGGGTGACGTCTGCCCGAACTTGCGGCACTCTTACGCAGGGCCATGAACTTGTTCAAATGCTGGTCCCTTCCGTTTTCAGTGACTGTGTCATTTCTTCCAGTTGTTTAAATGTAAAACAAGAATATTAAATTCAATCTCTCAGCCTCCACTTTGGGGTAAAATGCATGCAAACAATTACTCAAAAATAATTTTATAAATTGCACAGTTTCACTTTTTTGGCTGAAACAAAAATTCTCCGCGTTGGTCTATAATTACATACTTATCCACGTGTGTACAGTATTGTGTTTTGAGTACAGCTTTGTGTAGTAAATTCTTTGAACGTGTCTTTTATTTACACGTGTGTATTGAATGCGGAGGGTGTTAAAGGGTTTGACTCATGAGTTACACCTCTTGCACCGGTCTCGAGTCTAGCGCCTCACCCAAATCACATAATCACTTCGCTTACTCAAGTCAGAAAAACAAAAACTCCTCCTTTGCCTATAAAGTGGCAAGGAGGACTTTTTAACAGAGGCATAGGTCTGCAGTCAGATGTAAACCAATTCTTTACCTCAACCACAGAGTAACAGACTTTTTTCCCTCCTATTCGTCAGTGACCTGGTGTATTAACCCCCCCCCCTTCTGAAACTAATATCTGCAGCAGGTTTTATGCCAAATTTATAGCATAGCACAGCTGTGCATGAAACACTTTTGATTAGACGTGGCTAGGAAGGATGCGGGCAAAATTCAAACAATCCAGGGGCCTGTAATTCGTCTCTGGACAAAAGCGATACAGTTCTGCAGGAACCTGCTGGTCGGAGCACCTATTGATTCTGCCGGACAGATTGCAGCTTAGAGATCAAACATGCAATTAAGAAGTGCTAAACTGCAGCGCTTTAAAAAGGAGGGGGGGTTGTGGCAGGGGAGGCCATCTGCCACCGCCGTGGCTAATTTTCCGTTGAACGCATCCCGTGGTCCGCATCGAGCACTTGTGGGGCAGGCTTGGCACACTCCACTGGTAAATGCTTGGCCCCCACCCTCTCCAACACCAAGGGGGAAAAAAAAGTGCGCACTTTCCCCTGATAAGGAAAAGGCAAAATAAAAGCTAACACTAGCATGTTGGAAAGGCTGCTCCCCTCGTTTGCCAAATGCAAACAGTGCTGTAAAAAATCACTTTGCCAAGTTCTGCTGGATACAATTACATTTTAAATATGGCCAAATTAACTTACAGTTAAAAAAAGCTGTATATATTTACTTTTGTCGCTACTAATAAGGAGTCAAGAAAGCTCTATGTCAATAATTTTGTTTAAAGCATGGTTGTAGTTTTTGCTGGTTTTCACACAACAACGCTAAGATGCAAGATCTGACATGGTCTGCATGAAACCTTTGAACATCAGCAAACAGCACTACGTGTTTGAACCCTGTTGTGGGAACCGTACTAGCTGTGGTTCTTTCATATAATCAGAACATTGTTTTCTCTCAAATGTGGACAAATTCTTTTTTTCCCCTTTGGCTGCTACTTTTTGGGCTCTAGGTTGAAGAGATTCTCTCTGTGGAACCAATTACTGGCCCGACCTGAAAGAGTCTGGCCCAAACAGCAGACGGCTTGGGTTCAGAAGTTGCAGCTACAGACAGGAGCATTCAGCTGCAGGCCTGCGAGGAAACTGCCAGCACGGTGAAATGGTACAGCAATCGTTATCGGAGCTTGCAGTGACAGGGCGAACCAAATATTCTGCACCCTGCAGGGGAGTGATCTAGAAAACACCGACGTAGCAGCTGGTACAGCAGTGCTGCTAAACTGCAAAACTGGAGCTGTAGCCTAACATTTTTATTTATGCATAAATTGTACCTGCTTTCATTTGAACTTCCACTAAATGACTAAAGTCTTTCTGAACTGAGACAGCAAACATGATATTTCTACTGAACGTAAAATACATTTTTGGTTACTGAGTTTTAAGTGATGCTTCGGTTAATAGACTGTTTATCCTTTCCTAAATAACGAGTCCCAGTTTTTGAGTGAGGACAGGAGTTCTAGAGTAATAAACGGAAACAGGGCACTGGGCATCCAAAAACAAGTCCCATCACTACATAAACCATACACAGAAAATGTTTTCAGAGGGAGTGGGGGAGGGGGTGTTGGCGGACCACACAGACAGTGCTGTCTTCACACCATACCACAAAACCCCTCCAAAGGGGTACAGGAAATACCAGGGAGGGACTGGCTGGCAATGTCTGAGCCCAGTCTCGTAGAAAAGAACTTTCATCCAAACGCCATCAGGCCAAAATGTTCAAATAACCATTACAAAGAATCATATATAATGTCATGTCAGGATAAATCAATATATAATAAGCATACTTATTTTTGGAAGCGGCTATAATTACATTTACATGTATCAAATTTAAAGGAAATTTAACTGGTTGAATGAAGCTTACTGTTGTCATAATGTATCACAAATGTACAGTTTAAAAGTTTTACAGTAAACTGAACTGCTTCTTTTCATCAGGATCATGTTCATCTTCTTTGTACCGTCAGATTGTAGTTAATTCATTGTAATCATTACAGCTATGCATGACGCTGGGTTTTATTCGTATTTCTTCCCTGGCTCTTTTCTGCTTAAAAACACCAACAGCTTTTAATAATCTACAAGTCCATTCAAACATTAACTTATTCAGCAAAAAAAACCCATAGTTTTTGTCAACCACCTGTTGTTAAAATACAGGAAAACCCATGTAAATACATGTGGCTAAATACAAACAAGAAACACAGGCATGAAAAAATTGTGGGTACATTTAAATAAATATGTAAATTAACATTGTTAACGTACAATAATTAGCACACGTTTAGATACATGAATTAGCACACATATTTTTTCAACAGCTGTAAAATAACACAACCGTTTTCACAACTGAGCCAAGCTCACTGGATATTTTTGTTAGCAAAACCTGTCAGCAACATTTCAAAAAACATCTCGTCTTAACCAGTGAGTTGGCAGGCTCCCCAGCTGCAATCCAGCTGACTGCACATTGCCATCACTATAACTTTGCCGGTTCCATGACATTTCCACATCTGGTCGTCACGGAGACCGACCACACTTTGCAGCTCCGTGGCAGGGGGCTCTGAAATGAGAGAGTCTGTAACGTGTTTTTGGGGGAGAGCGAGTGATGCCATTGGATCTGTGCAGCGTCACTGCCTCTGTCTGCTCCAACAGACCCAAGAGCAAACACATCTCTGTAAGAGGTGGTCGTACTTAAAAAAAAAAAACAAAACAAAACAAAAGATGGAGAAAAAACTAAAAATTTACAAATGCTCATACAATGAACAGAGTGTAAGGTGAGGGAAACAGACTAAGGAATCAGCCCCCCCACTCCTTGCACGTGGGAATATGAACCTGTATTAGCCTATGAAGAATGCATGCAAAAGCAATATTTTGTGAACAAAGAGATATTTGACAGGAACCTGAATCTGCCTGCATGTGGAGGGACTCGGAGTGGGTCTAGCGGGACAGCAGAGCTTACAGAAGTGTTCTAAGAGGCAGGCTCTGTCTGCTCTCTCATCCAGCTTGAGTTTGTGCCAACTAGTCCCCCACACATTCTCTCCCTACAACCAAGCCAACTCGCCCGTGTTCGACACATCCCCAGGCCGCAATCCCAGAAGCCATGACAAGTTGGACCCCGCAGTGGGGCAGTTCCAATTATGCCTCTCCTGTTATACTGACTGAATCTCAGCTGAGCCTGTGGACTGTGAGATGTTTTTCCTGCCACATGGGAAACGGTGATGGGCAGAACATGGATTCGATGTGTGTCTGAGGACAGGCCTTTCACACAAGCTGCATCTTATAGAACAGTAAATGAAGGAGCTGGTCATATTTTACAACACCTTTCTCATGACCAGCAGTAACACCTCTGACATTTTGTTGGAACCAATACAAGCGCCCCCCCCACCACCACACTCCCCCCACTGATATCAGCAGAGCTCTTTCACAACACAGCTCTTTCATTCCTCCTCATGTCCAAAATCTAAATGTTATTTTTATGGGATCCAAAACATTAAAAAGGCAAGTGAACAATGAAGGAGTATGTTCATAAAGCACTTTGGGTGACTGTAATGGAGAGCGATAAAGGGCTGCAGATAGAATAATGGATGCCCAGGTTTTGCTCTCCAAGCATGTGTTTACACAAGGCCTGTGTATGAAACTGGAGGCAGCCAGGCCACTGTTTGCATTGGCTGAACGTAAATAGCCCCAGGGGTGGTAGCCATTACTGCATATTGTTTCAAGCCTAACTCTCTATTGTAAAAGACAAAAATGAAAATGAAGACATGAAAAATATATGTTCAAACATGTGTTCTGACAGTAATAATGTTATTATTAATTTGAGTGTTTTTTCAAGCTTTTCATTTCCAGGCTGTGCATCAGGTTTGCTTCCTCCTTCTAATCTGCCACTAATTGCCATTGACTCCTCTGCACAGTAATTCTCACTGGTGCCAGTCAAAGGCCTTTACTTCCTGAAGCTCCCAAGGTCCTCTGTGTTACTGGTACAGATGTGTCAGATGCCACTCTACCCATTCCACTGCCACAGCCCTGCTTGTATTAATGCCGCTTATTCACTACAATGCCAGCATGTTCTAGGCTGCATCCTTGTTTTAAACCTCTAGCTTTGTTTGTGTCCTGTGTGGCCGGTTTGGTGAACCAGTCGGCCTTTTTGAATGTTTGTGTGTGTCTGTACAGGTGTGTGTGGAGTGGCCACACTTATACTGAAAATCTTGTTGGACCACTGATTAAAAACAAATCAAACATGCTGATGATTCGCCTTTGTTTTAAAGATACGTGCTTGAATTAAAGAAAGGGGAGTTGTGGCCAAGTATGTTGCCAGAGAGTTAGTGCTGAATGTCTTGCTCAAGGACACACCTGGCTAGGCTGGGACTTGAACCAGGGACCAGGAGACCTCCACCTCCTAGCCTGATGCTCTACTCATTGAGCCACCAGGCCACCATAGAAAGAGCAGGCGTGAATCGATCCCAAGACACCCACGTACAAGTGGAAAGCTTATCTGCTGAGCCACAGACCGAAGTGCTGAGCCACAGACTAAAGTATAGGTTTAAATTATTATTCTGTAGGTTGCCTTAAATTTCTGTTGTGACTTGCTGGGGAAGTGGGGGGGGGTACTTTGTTCTCTAAGTGGCTTGCCACGCTCCAATCAGCCTGGGAGTCCGGTCTGGCCCACTAGCCTCATACTGGAGACAGACAGTGACTAGCTTCAAAACATCTCTGCAGAATTTAAGGTCAAGTAACTAAAACACAAGCAGCACTTGCAAACAATGTACCTCACTCATATGAAACTAATGTCTAGTTTCCTAAGAAGAAATGTTCCGCTTGAAGGAGACAAGGTTCCACAAACCAGCCGCTTGGTCAGTCTGACTCTTCCTGTGAAACAGTACACGGGTTCTAAGAGGTTTCAGGACCACATTTACTGGGGGGACAGAAGACAGCCATGCGTTCAGAAAAAAAACCACACCAGGATGAAAGATTCAAAACATGTACATCTGTATGGCTGCCTGTTTCGTATTTGCTCTTTAAAACAGGAACACGGCTGTTCATGTAAAAAAATCCCACAAATTGAGTTTTTTTTTTTTTGCAAAGTCAGCACTCGAGTCTTTTAATAATGTACAATAAAACATCGGCTGTCTTAAAATTACAAAGTAAAACAGTGCCCTTTGTATCTTTCTACAAAATGGGAAAATTGGCTTTTCTTATGTTCATTGTACTATATTTTCTAAATCCCAGGGTACCTTTTAAGCACAAGGCATCCTGAGTTCTTCATTTCAAAGCTAACGGCCACCAGACAGACAGTTACTAGGAACACAAAATGTGGTCATAGGAATTACAGTTGTTTTGGGGAGGTCATTTGACACTAATTACCAGAATGCATCTCTGTTGTAACCCCCTAATAATGAAACCGCATCAAATAAGTCTTTCAGTTAAACAATAAAGTATTGTCCAGTAATATTATTATTGTACAATTTTTATTTGCACATCTGCTTTAATGAGGCAGGTTCATAATAGGCCAGTGAGTTTCACAGGATTTTGTAAAGAATACTTTACTGCTGTTACCTAGGTAACACAAAGGTAAACCTGGTCCAGAGTCCACTTGTTCAATCATCTAAACACCTGGGGTGAGGAGCTGAAGAATTGACAGGTAACGTCCGTTAGTGTAAGTAAAACAGCAGCATGTCGAATATGTTTTTAGACCTTCACAAACAGAATGTTCTTGCCACGGGGTGAAAAGGGAGCTATAACTACCAGATAACAAGAATTAACTGAGAGACAAAGCAAAAAATATAGAGCAGGAGGACGTTTTGTCAAGAGGGCCGACAGCTGTGCTTTACAACTTTGTCCTTTCGTCAAGCGCTAATCTTTGTTTAGTGCTAATCTTCCTCAGGGCTGCGTGGACGGATCGAGGCAGGTTTATTGCAGGAGGCTGTCGCAGAAAACACCTGCGATGCAGAACGGTGCACCTGTGACGAAGCGAAACCCTGCAATTGTAGCACTGTTAAAACAAATCGCAAGGAAAAAAATCAGCACATCCTTCTGCTTTGATTTTGAGGAATGAAAGATACATGGTTTTATAACATGAGAAACCACTTTGGGCTCATATATGTGGAGTCGATCAATTCATTCAGCTCACTGACCTTGCAGAGCCACTTCCTTACAAAATTATGCAAGAATTAGTGCACCATCCTGTACTTCTGTAATATTGTGGATTATGTCAATCACAACTATGCAGAACTACATCTGCACCATACAGAGTCAACGAGGTTTGGGCTGAACTCCTTGCTGTTCTTGGGTACAATTCTCCACTTTTTTAAGGGGGAGGGGGTGGGGTTACCTGTGGGATCTGAACATACTCTGTGAATGGTGGGAACGAGCCAAGATCAGAGCCTCAAGTGAGCCAGCTCCCTGCTTACTCACACGCCTGTCAAATAAAATAGTCGGAATAGTCCATTGTCTTGGCATAGAGGCCAGAGTCATACCATACCCTCGTACTTAGTGCTGTGGGTGGCATTCAAAGGTGGGGCTGAAGAGTGGCAGGGAGGGGAGCTTCAACCAAGGAATGAGGTCATACCTTTGAGGGAGAGTAGCATTGTACAGTCATCTTAATGCCTGGCAAAACACCTCATTCCCCTCACTGGCGCTCTCCTATAAAGTATCTCGGACGAGGGTGTGGGCCTACAATGTGCTAACCGCAGCCGTGTTAGCACACAGCGTGAGCCTTGGTCACGGTTAAACTGCAAGCAGAAGGGGGAGGGGGGGTGCTATTTCACAGCTTAGAGAACTCCATAAACTGCCATTAATGCGTCTTAATTTGCGCCACACTAGCAGCTTAATTTCTGTGCCAGCTTTTAGCAAGTATATGGCCAATGTCAAATGGCAGAATTATAAGGACATGCCAATACTCACTAGAAATGCATAGAGCAACTTTTATGTTAATGCAAGAAAGCATAGTTTATGTCAGAATATGCCACAGTAACATAGATTCCTAAAAAAAAAAAAAAAAAAGATCTTCTTACATCACTGTACTTTGTTATGGTTTAAATAAGGACAGTGGGCAACGAGATATTCAAAGCGGTGCCTTTTACTTTCCGGGATTACTATGCATTTTTCGCTTTCGAGATCATCCATATACAGGACCCCTACTTTAATTAAGTCTAAGTTACTGAAAGTTACTAAAAAACTAAAGTTCGTTAACATCTTATTAATAACAGTCCGTTAAAGGGCAGTTATGAAAACCTATTTATGCGTTAGAAATTACAGCATTTAGATGTAAATAAAGAATAAAGGGTTGGATAATGAATGGATGGATTTAAAAAAATGTTTTTTTTATACACATTATAACAACGAGGCAAGGGGGCAGAGAAACGGGGGCAGGTGGAGCTTTTTTGTTTTTATCCTCAGTTTGATCTGAGCAGCTGTTTTCTTATTGTAGTCACAACAGACCGTGGCGCTTAGTCACTGAATTTACTGATATGGCAACAGAGAACGGTACAACAGGTCACGATCGAACACTATTTCAGCCGCAAATTAACTCAAAATTTCAATATACTCTGAACAGTAAAATTCAGAAGCAACGAATTCCAGTTTAATACCTACGATTTAAGCAAGATATTTGCTGACAATAACTCAGAACGCAGGTGACTCAAACACTGAAAATACAGTTTAAATATTTGTGTTAAGAACAATAGTCCAGATTGTCCGATGGGGGTGTAAGGCGATTCTTCTCTATGTTTTGGAGACAAAAAAAGAAACTGTGTCATGCTATCCGTAAATGAAATGGTTGTCATACGGTCTGCCTCGAAGCGGAGCCAGATCTTTCGATCTTATCCTTTATGCGCCATGAAAGGGGAAACGTCAATTTTATCGAAATATCTGTGCTTCAGTCCCCACGGCTCTGCGGCGCGTGGCATCCCCATTCAGTGTACCAGCACGCGTCTGTCTCGCGTCAATAAGGATGGGGAGGATGCACAGATGCCCGCAACAGTTTTCTGATCGCCTGCCCTTCTGGTCTGCGCCCCGTGTAGGCTACTGTGGTTAATCAAAATGTTTTATATTTATTTATTTGCCAATTGCCATAAGAAGCTATTATCGGTTTCAATTGTTGTGTTTATACGTCATATTGTTATGCACATATTGTACATTTCTGTTGCTGAAATACTTAATTGGAAACCTTACTCAATTGTTTAATTCAATATATAATGCATTGCTGCGCTCGCGAGAAGGTTGAATGTCTCTATTCTGTTATATACGTAAAATTACTTAGAGATGTTTAATATCTAATAAAATTTATCTTAATAGCTGTTTTCAATTATAAGCGACCCAGACTAAACCTGGATAACTAATGCATAGTTCCAATCTCATAGAATTGAAAGTAATTGCATTTTCAAGCACAAAAATGTCAAATATGGTATCGGTGTTAACTAAAATCTGAAGAGCTTTAAAACTTAATTCCTTATTTAGTATTTTTTTTTCAAAGGGTAGCAATAATCCTGAAATGATGCATATATACTGAGGATTTAAACAACGCAGTGCATAACCGCAACGATTATTTTAAAGATGCAGGTTTGGAGCATCTGCGCAAAATATTTCCTAATTACGCGAAGTAATCGCGGGACATGATGCCCCTAACCCGCAGTCTTCCGCCAGATGGTGGGTAGGGAAAATCCACGTGCTGAGATGCAGTCTAACAGCACAACCAGTCAAAAATCAAAACCAACAGGCTAACGTAAGTGAAACGGGATTGTATATTTACTTGTTTTTAGAATCGGACAACATGCAAGTTGCAAGTTGATTGATACGTTTTATCTTTTTCATCTAGTTAAACTCGCGTGCGTGTCACCCATGATATTTTATTAACACATGGCGAGATCACCTACCAGAAACACGGGAACAGATCTCTGAAAGTTCATTTTCTAAAACAACAGCATCAGACAAAATTATGTTATAAAATTAAATAATCTGGTTTAAAGATCGGTTAATTCCCACATTGCATATTTTTATGTGTAAAATTATGTAATTGTGACAACCGGTACAGTTATATCCATGTTATAGCAAAATAATTTATGCAACTGGAAATAATACAAGCATTTTAAAAATACAAGATTCGACTAGACACATGCGCCAAAAAATAAAATTAGTTTATTATTGTTTAAAATTCATGCTGACACAGAAACACAGCAGTAACTGAATAATAACGGCATTCGTCATTCTGACGCTAGCAATATAAACGACATTCAGTGCCAGTAAGTAATATTGTGGTTAACATATACGTCTGGAAACTACAAGTTTATTTATGTGGGCTGCGTTGACCAATTGCAATTCTTCAGTGCCAACTGTGATCAACACTATTGACAGTTTACACCAATAAAAAAGCACAGTGAACACAATTTTAATCGGCGGTTTAAAAAAAAAAAAAAAAAAAGAACGTCAAACATTGGACTTGGTGAAACAAGCGGTCAGGTCGCCAGGATTTTGTGCGGCGTGCTTTGGGTTTCCTATAAACAGGCACACAAGGCTTTATGAGGTTTGCGGAAGCATAATTCTGATGGGATCTCATTATCATACAGCTGAGCGGTTATCTCCCCCATCGCTTTTACAATCTTAAATAAAAAGCCACATAAAAGAGGGTTCTATGTTCGGCTTTAATGAGAGGCACGCGACCCAACAATGAGAGGCAAGCTGCAATCACTTGGGCGAGCTTAAGCGGTAAGAGGCACGACAAATCAATCTCCAAGATCAAGATATGAATGCGCAGTTAAAACCCGGGTGAAAAAAAAAATAGATATCTAACCTGAAACGTGGCTGCACCAATAACCATGGTGTATAGAAAAGATCATATGTCTGCCTCTGCTGCTCATTGTGTCAGCAGCAATGAGTATAACTTTTACATCAGTTTACCATTAAAGGGTGAGATTTATACACGCCTTTTAAATTTTCGTTAAAAACCCATCTTTTGATATTGATACCGTTTTCGGAATTTGTGTGTTTGTACAGTGGTTGTCAGTATTCTAAAGAATGCATGTGTTTTGAAAAACTATCACAGAACATGTCTAGTCATATATTGAACACAGATTTACTCGTGGTACTATGTTCATTGAAACATAAACTGTATTCAGGGCTAAAATATGATCGTTAAAGACAGTTGAAGTTGTAGTAATGTTATTCTAATAGTCAGTGTAAATGCTGTCATAATACGGATTGAAATTTAAAATGAACTGTAAGGTAAATTCAATTTCTAATATGTACAGTGTATGTTATGTGCTGATGGAAACGTGCGTACTCCTGTCTGACGTAAAATAAATTCGTAAAACAAAAATATGTATATAACTCTTGATTTCACTTAGTAAACAAAATTATATCATACGTTTTATGCTCTCGGAATATATCAACAGATGCAGATCTTGTTAATAATCAGTCTCTCCTTTGGTGGTCAGTATAGCGGTGGGGTATTAAATCTGGATATGAGTGTTGTTGGAAGGGGGGTGGAGTGGATGGAGAGTGGGCGGTGTCTACTGATGGACAGTTTATATAATGAGCTACACAGGCACCAAAGCAAGTATATAAACTGAAGCAGGCGGAGAGCAGCACTCATTTAGGAGTAGTAAGCCCTAGCGCTGCTGTATCTGCTGCGCAATACTGTCAACTGAAAGCGCATGTTTTTGAAACACGAGACACACGTCGACGCAACACAAAACAAAACACAGTGGAGTGTACAAGAAGGTGAAGAGAAATCATCAGACACGCTGGGAGCCCAACTCTGGATACTGATATTTATGGTATGCGTTCAACCTGTACTGCTGGATAACCAGGAATTTTAGGATCTGCGTGTGGGTTTGGAATCGTTATAAAGGAGCTCTTGAACAGAGCTTGAAGAAGGATATACATTTTTTTTTTACTGATTTCACATCTGACATTCTACCGTGACTGTTTTGGAATAGGATCATTGTGAAAGGAGCGCATTATTTTAAACAGACGAGATGCTGCCGGGAGAAGCCGATAGGATGGCAGCGGTGCTCACCTTTACCTTCACACTTAGCTTAACACAGGTAAATTGTTATGCTCTCTGGTCTTCTTGGATCCTGGGAAGTTTCTATCTAATGCTTTATAGCAATGTGAATGTATAGTCTGTCACTCGGTTTTACAATTATGTGTGATGCAGTGTTCCAAACGCTTTTGTATTTTAAAGGTTTTGGGATCCGGTATTTTCGAGCTAGATCTTCAAGAGTTCACGAATAATAACGGTTTGCTGTCAAATGGAAACACGTGCAAACCAGACTGCAGGACTTTTTTCCGAATTTGCCTGAAAAACTACCAAACGGTAGTGTCTCCAGGTGACTGTATCTTTGGCAGTGCCGTCACGCCTGTGCTGGGGACGAATTCATTTAGGGTCACGGAAGGCGGCAGCTTCAGCAAACCCATTCGCGTGCCGTTTTGGAACTTTGGATGGCCGGTAAGATGCGTTTTGGACAAAAATGCAATGATTTCATATTGTACGTAAACTTGTAATAAGTTGTTTTTCCTATTCTATATTCGGATATACATTCACTCTTGGACTGCAACAGTGTTATTTATTAACTTAGGACAACGATTTCAGGAGACAATATACGATGTTTTAAACTGAAAGTATAATCACGTTGTTTTCCTCTCATTTGTAGTGCCTTACTGATTGTTCGCTTATTGTTTTGACGTTCACATGTGTAGTTGTATGACTAATTTATATTGTGTTCTTAGGGATCCTTTTCTTTAATTATTGAAGCCTGGTATTCTCCTTCCGCGGATCTACCTGCAGGTAAGACCCTATTTTCGCCACCAGAGGGAGACACATCTACCTTTTCCATGCAGATACACAATTTAATGTTATGTGACAGACAAATATACTTGACTAAACGTTTATTTAACATGTATTCAGAAAAATTTCCCTTTTGCTAGGTCGTACTTGCTTCTTTAAATTATTTA
Source organism: Chitala chitala (assembly GCA_025773905.1). Lineage (NCBI taxonomy): Eukaryota > Metazoa > Chordata > Actinopteri > Osteoglossiformes > Notopteridae > Chitala > Chitala chitala. The sequence goes on along the minus strand of JABJVR010000021.1, from coordinate 430,560 downwards.
ATTTATAAATGCATTAAATTACAAAACAGAGTTTGTTTTTTTACGTGATAGAAAACACTTTTTTCATTCTTGTGCTCCAACACAATTGCACTTCCTTTGGTTTATTTTTGGCGTGGGAACGAGAGCTGGTCTTTGGTGAGAATATTTAAACCTTGCCAAAACCTTCTGACTGCCTTTTCCTGTATTTTACACCTTTTTCTGTTCCGCCCTTTGGAATGGGAATAATAGCTTGAGAATGTTTTGCTGACACGAGGGAAGAGGAAATTTCATTCGCGGTACTCTGTGCACATGAAAGGCTTATGGGCTTTGATAACGCACATAATGAAAACCGCTGTTCAACCGACTGACCATCTGTTATTTAAATATCTGCAGTTTTAAAATCAAGCTTGTTCCACAACTTGTATTTAGCGTTTCTTTAAAAATATCAACTGTTTTGATGTGAAATGTTAACCTACTTGAAACGGGTTTTTAATGAGGATTATGCTTTTTTTTTCCTCTCCTGTTGTTCTCTGCAGACACAAACAACCCCGAATTACTGATTAGTTTTTTTACCATCCAAAGACAGTTGGGAGTAGGGGATGAATGGTCTCAGCATGTACAGAACGCCAAGCAGACGGAGCTAAGGTATTCTTACCGGTTCATCTGCAATGAAAATTACTACGGCGAAAGTTGTTCGAAAAAATGCGCACCCAGGGACGACCGTTTTGGCCACTACACCTGCGACCCTGACGGGCAAAAATCCTGTCTCCCTGGCTGGAAGGGAGAATACTGCGAACAACGTAAGCAAACAGCGAACATGATCTACTGGACTGACATAACTTACGTTTGCTTGAGAGATCAACACGTTTTTTAATGGGTTAATTATTTGTCAGACACTACAGTGGGTTTTTTTTGCCTTTGTTTTATTTTATTTTTATCCGAGCATCAAAATGTATTTATTTGTGATGGATCTGTCATGTGTAGAAACATCTGTTACTTTCCAGATTTAGTTGATATGACATTTATCTTTCTAGTTTAACTCTGAAGGGAGGGTTATTGAAATTAGTTCAAATGTGACCGCTATTCGTGTACAAGGACATTAAATATTTCACGTCTAGATAAAACTATTTACATGTTTTCGTCTCCGCCCCACACAAACGATACCGCATATCATCAAATATTGCAAATTTGACAGTAAGGTGGACAGTTTCATTAAATACTACCACTGCGTATTCTTCCCTTGCAGTGCGGCTTAGCAGTAAGAAAGCATTGCTGTATTTAGCATCGCTTGTGTTACTTGTCCAGATCAGCTTCAGAAAGCGAAGTCTTCCCATGCCAGTAACCACAACCATATGCGCTTAAATTGTTAGCTTTAACTAGATGCTTTTTAATGAAAACAGCCTGACAGACGGCTTCCACGTCCTTGCCACAGACGCGTTAAGTTTCGCGGTCGGTGTGTATTGGCAGGAGGTGCGCTTGAACGTGGCGCCGCCCTTCCATCTTTCTAGTATTCATAGCCTGGTGTGTTTTCGCACAAGTTAGAAAACGCGTGCTTGAGAAACCAAAACCGTGCGCCATGCAGCACCCGTTCACCTCCCCAGCCACCTTTTCCCCGTCTCTGGTTTCGCCCTCCCCTGTTGAACGCGTGCTGGGCAGCTTAATCCCAGACCAGCGTTCTATTAGGAGAGCAGCACGCGCCGGGTTAATCGCAGCATTATTATCCGCCACGCGCCACTAAATTGCGGTCCCTATTGTTGAGCGGGAGCGCAGCAGCTGCAAATATAGTTCACATAGCCCGCAAACAACAATGGGGCAGCTGTCCGCGTTTAAGAAGCAGCATCTGCTCAAACCTAACCAGCCGTTAGCTTAGTCTTGTAACAATTCAAAATCAATGTCATATTCAACACGAGAGAGAAGCAGAAAACAGGTTTCTTTACTGCCGTGGACACGGTGCCCTTTTGAGAATAATAATAAAGTGGTATTAACGTTGACAAGCAGAGCCAGCATCTCAGAACCAAACTCAAGTGCATGTCTAGGATGTACAGCTAGTTAAACAACTGTTAAAGCTGTGTTTCTAGGTGCATGTCCCTGCATTAGTGCCAAACGTAGTTTAGCTGTGGATGTCCAACTCATTTGTGCTCGACTGTTTTCCATGTTGCAGCAATCTGTCTGGAGGGGTGTGCCAAGGAAAATGGAAACTGCTCACGACCAAGGGAATGCGTGTAAGTAAGCGACATGACAGTATTGTGTTGCCCGGAGACACACAACGCATTTCACAAACAGTAGTGTAATGAAATAAGTTTTCCAGTTGACTCTGGTCCTAGAAGGTAAAGCAAAGCCAGTATCCTAGCTATGAACTCCAAGCATCATTAACTTCTGCTCACTTCTGTTTTGTTCACTAGTAAAATTCTTGTAGTACTGCACATTCCTAGTCACTGGTTTTTCCATTTGAATGCAAAGGCTGACCTAGTTAAAGGATAAACCCAGGGAAGTATTGGAGCCCATTGCTTTGGCTTTACCCTTTTGCATCATACAGGCAGCCTTTTTACAAGATGAAAGGGTTCATAATTACAAGGGGAAAGCTGCTGATCTGGTGTCTGCCAGTCAGTGCATGTGTTAATCAGTGGGACCTGTATCGGGTGTCAGTGATAGTAAGCGGGGTGGGGGGGGGCAGGTGCAAACAGATCGCCATGTGGCACACGCGACATTCAGGGACCGAGTGCGTTTGCGGAAACTGCTCTGGTGTGGGTGGGTGAGTGCTCCCATGGGGGCTGGAAGGTGTTTGCACGTCTGTGCAGTTCAGTAAAAGAAAGACACTCTTCTCTGTACCGCCCGCCGCGGGGCCCCGGGCGCGGGCGCGGCGCGGGGCCTGGGGGGGGGGGGGGGGGGGGGGGGGGGGGTGGTGGGATTGGGCGGGGCGGCGAGC
>JABJVR010000021.1:381189-421637 GCA_025773905.1 Chitala chitala | reverse complement strand
TGGGCTCCAGGTTTCCCCGCGACCCTCACCAGGAATAAGTGGTTAAGATAATGGATGGATGGATGGATGGATGGATACTGTTCAATGTTATGAGTGCATCCCTGTTCTTCCATATGCTCTGCTATTGCTGGTGTAATTTTTTGAAGCCCCTCACAAACTGTTTTCATGCCATCAAGATCTTGCTGAATCTCTTCTTCTGATCAGATCATGATATCTGTACAAATTATCATATTTATCATATTTTGTATAATATTTTAATCTATTCTGTGATGGGTTAGCACTCTGCCCTGGGTGTCCCCTGCCCTGTGCCGTGCACCTCCTGGGATGGGGTCCAGGCTTCCTGAGACACTATGTAGGACAAGCAGTATAGAGAATGAATGGATTTTTATTAATTATTGTTGTATTTTGTGTTTATGAGGAAGGTTATTTGCAAGCCCACCTCAATACTTCAGTGAGTACCACAGCTGGTTTGGTACTGGACTGGAAAATCAACAGGAAAATGGTAGTACCAATTTTTAAGTACCAAGACTTCTCACCTGTTGCAGTGGGAAAGCCCCCATGGAGTCACAGTTGCATCACACCTGGACACTGTTCGCTTACGTCTATGGTGTTTGTTCTGTCCTGAGACAACAATAGCAATTATTGGTTGAGTATTCCATCAACACAAGAATGATACTGAAAACGCCCTGTGGTAAGAAACCGCTGCTTTGACTGAGCCCAGTGTTAAGCGTACACAGTCTGGTTCTATTGCCTTGTAGATATGTACAGGCTTGCCAACAACCTGGCACATAAGTAGGTGAGCCAATGTAGTGTTTAAACATGACACCCTTAACAAATTAATGTAGGCTTACCATATATTTTTTTATGTTTTATGCCAAAACAGCTCTGGGGGGGTATTATGTGTACTTAATAAAACCAAACCATTAAATTACCTGTGTCATTGACAACTGCAACAGAATTACATAATGCCTTGAAGTGTGATCTGAATGTGTGTGAGTGGGGGGGGGGGTGTGACTGCTGGGGAGCTATTACAATAATTTTCAGTAACTCCCCCCCAACATTTTACTGTATAATCAGTTGGACAAGTCCCCCCTTTTTTCAATGAAAAGACTAGAAAGATTGATGAACACAAAATATTCAGTGTATGAAACTCATGCATTAACTTGCGGGTCCTTAACTGTGTATTTACGTGTACATGGCAAAGCTCTCTATGATCCAAGACCATTGATGAAACCTATGATTATAACATAGAACAGGACCATGCACATCATAACTACAGTCCATCATGGGCGACATCCCAGGCTTAAATACAACTAATTAGATTATGTTACAGGTGTAAATGGTCATTTTTAAAGAACTGAAACAAGATGGCAAACCAGAAAGAGTAGACTCGTACTTCCTTATATACTAATAATTTCAAATTATTGTGCCTGTTCATGTTAGTGTCATCCACAGAGAGTGTTTAGCAGCTAAATTAATTTGGACTCCACTTCCTGTTTTCAGTTCAACATTTTTAAGAACTGGGACAATACATTGCAGCACAGCAATGGCTCGTCACCAATTCAATTAATGATACTTTGGCAGAAGAGAGAAATCACCTGCAATGTGTTGGCAGCCCATACAAGTTGTGCCCTAAGTTCTCTGGGATAGACCCCAGGCTCCCCCATGACCCTGTGTACAATAAGCAGCATGAAAATGAATGAATGACTGAGTAATAATAATCTGCTTCCACCAGCTGAGTCCAATGTGACAATAAGACAAGGAGCAAGTGTTTCTAGTGGTAATGACAGGCTGTAAAATAGAACTAAAGATATATCCAGAACGCCCAGTTCTTCCTACATAGGAGCTGTCTTCTGCCAATGCAGGACAGTAAGCTCAGGAATGCAGAGTACTGCATCACATGCACATGCAGGAAATGTTTTGCATGTCCTAATAGTCTGCAGGAGCTGCGTGTCACTTAGCTCACAAACCGGACATGGCAGCTTCTGTGTAGCAGAGATCCAAACCCATGTTGTTGTTGGTGCAGTAATCAACAACCCATGTTGTTGCCAGGGCAACTGACGTCTTTGAGGGTTAAAGGCGGACTTCAACGGCAGCAAAAGCTGTGTGTTTTGTTCTAGTCGCTGCAGTAGGGCCATGAGGTGACAGTGTGGTGAAGGAAGGCTGCTGTCCTTCCACTGTTCTTCACAGCAGTAGATATGATAAGACAGGCTTATAGCCAACAAGGTTTCATTGTCACTGCATCCCAAAAGGCTGAGTGTGTTTCCTGGGTGCAAAAATCCAGTTATTTGAAGTTTTGCAACTTAAGTTACGTTTAGGAACATCCACAGTTTTCCTCAGTTCACACTAGTTGTGGTGGCAGTGGAGTGTGTAGCTGTGTTAGCATCAAACGAGGCTGAAAGCTTACTGCCAATGTAACTTAAGTGACAAGTAACAGAGGGAACCATCAGACAAACTAAAAGGAATTGAGCAGGAGTTTTGCAAAGTCAGTTAGGCTAAAGATTCTTACAAGTTATACAAATGATGGAAACATGGCAGGTTTGTCAGTTGGTTTGCTAAATAGTAATAATGTTGGATGTTTTACTAGTTACCACTTTGACCATAATCCTACCACCTAAGCATCTGCCCCCTCCCTCTTAATCTCCATGGCAGCAAAGACATACTAGGCAAAGTGGAGCCAGACTGCCTGTGATGAAGAGGTCTGTAATGAAATGGTCTATGAGGAAGAGGCCAAGAGCGTTAGGGAGTGCTGGGCATTTGCTGCTATAGTCCTAACAGAGATATACACAGTCCAATGAGGAGCCACCAAAATGCCACAAAGTCCCCATGTTCTCTGTAGCACACACCATCTTCTTGATGGGAAAAAAACACTTCATTTTATCCTCAATGAAACAAAGTAAATAAAGTCTTAAAACAATGGCATTCCTTCCAAGCCTTTGAAATAGGCCAACAATAAATTATGTGCACTCACGCAAGACTCACCATTTCCATTGTGCCTGTCAAATCTGCGTCAGACGCAGCTCCTCCCCGAACTATTTATGCAATGACACTATTTAAAACAAACTTAACAGGAAAAAAGGCATTTCTTCTCCACCTTGAGTGTAACATGATCACAATGCTGCTGCAGACAGTCTTTTATCCCCAAAACTGGGTGTGCATGTGTGCTTATATGTGTTTGCATGGACCAGCTGTCTTGTCTTGACCAGCTGTCTTGTCTTGACTTTTCCAGTCCTGACAAAGTTCTCTTCTACAGTATATCCTCTTCCTCCCAAGTACCTACATCGTTATCCTCTTCTTCCCAAGTACCTGTCTCCAGTTACTTATCATCTGCCCCACATCCTTCATGTACTTCTCCATTCACTTCCCTGCTGGAATTTCACCTCCTCCCCCCCACACACACAGCGGAATGGGTATCCTCCTCGACACCCATGGTTACTCCTTGTCCTGTCAGTTCTGCTGTGCAGCCCATTCTAAATATCTGTAACATTTTTTTTCCCCCCATAGGTATACATTTGGGAAGTATTTCTTTCCAGTCACAATGCATCCTGATTAGTTTAATCATACAATAGATTTAATGCCATACGTAACAAGTCCCACCTCCCTCAAAGTTGAAATAACATCCACATCACTGATTATTCATAGTTCTGTTGTCACTGATGTAACAACACCAACCGAAAAGTACACATTCACATTAAGTGCCAACTTAAATAGGCAACGCTTAATGCCAATTACGCTTTGCTAAATAGGAATATTTAAAAAGCACAATTACATGTAAAAGATAGCAGTTATGTCGTGCACTGACTATAACCCTAGAACTGTTCAGCATTCCGCACCTCAACGAAGCAGGTGCGTTACACAGGAGCAAATTCCTTTCAATATAGATGTGCATATCAGTGGTATGTTCTTTATCTCTTTTTAATGAGTATGGGAGATCTGGAAGACGTACAATTTTCAGTTTGGTTTAAAGATGTTGTCGGCACGTTGTTCCGAGAGGATTACGCTTTAGCCCAGATATTTTAAACTTGATTGTCCTGTTCTGTTCCATATCAACAGTACCAAGATACACAACACCCACGATAATATTAGTTCTCATGTGTCATGTGTCATGTGTCATCCAGAACAGAACAAACTTCTTGACCTGCATTGAAAGTCACTACCTTGACAGCAGTAAGATGGACCATTTGCACATAGTGTGAAGCCCTTTAAATCCAAGTTTCACCTTAGTTTAGCATGGCTGTATATCAGTGAGAGCAGTAAGCCTCAGTTGTTATAGATGGACCACAATATATTGCTAGTTATTCCAGACAGCACACACTGCTAGCCTACTGTGATCTCTCATGTCAAGACCAGCACTTGAAAAGGTCCTCCATGGTACTGCACATTTGGTCCGTGTCCCGTTGATCCACTGTGTGGTTCCTGGAACAACTGAGCAGGACCACCTGGAAAAGGAGCCACGTGTGCAGCTGTGGACCCTCGAGGCTAATGATCAGCCAGTGTTGTTCTGTGATGGACCTGTGTATTATATTACCATGGCCTCAGTGCTATCATGCACTCCATTTTCCTTTTCCTGCTCCTTCATGTTCACACGTAGCTCCTGTCATCAGGTGTGGAGGTCATTAATTCCGGAGCTGCTGCTGTCACATGACTCAGCCTCCTCCGGATATTCGGAACACCCATCTTGGAGATGGTGAGATCATCAGCCCTTCGGGCCTTTCACATCAAGTTCTCTTTGGATTTTGTGGTTTACCCTAGGTACACACATATGTCCTTAGGTACTGAAGAGAAACATGTTGATATCCATCCTGCAAATAAGGGTCAAAAACGCAGCCAAAATGGGTGATTGTCTGGATCATGGCCAACTCCAACATGCCCGAGAACTGAGCTCAGAAAATTAGTGTCAGACCTCAGGCCGTCACACTGTAAAACATATTCTGCCCACATGGCAGAAAAAAAGGTTTTAACCCGTCTTTGTTTTGAATTATTCAATAGCTGTACTTCTTGCAGTCATAGATAAAAACCACCCCAAGAAGGTTGACAAATGTGCAGGTTTCGGTAGGCAACTGATCACCATACACTGCAAAATCAAGTCTCTTCAGTCAAAAAAGAATGAGGGGGAACAGAAATCTAACTATTTATCCAAGCTGTCTAGTCCCCAACGTCCCCGTTATACACCTTTGACCAAGGCATGCCATGTTCATGTCCTTATTTATTCTCAGATGATCCACAGTACTGACCTACTGGAGGCGAAGAAAAATACTTAATACTTACCACATACTAATTCACACATACTCACACAAACACATGTTGTGGAATTCAAACAATTCAATGATCCAAAGCATCAAAAGGATCTATCAGGGTTTTTTTTTTTTTTTTTAAACAGTTGAATATTTTGGTAGTATCATGCTTCCTAATAGAAGATCAATACAGTGGACCTGGATTCTAGTATTGAGGAGGGCTTCCTGTTGGTAAAATGTGGGGAGTGGAGGTCCACTGTTGAAGGGAATGAAAATGCCACTGTGGGGAGATCTGTATACTTTACTACTAGTCTGTGTGTGTGTGTGGGGGGGGGGGTGTTTTTTATGTGTCAGCGGTATCGTTGCAGTTTCTCTGCAAGTCTTTGAAATTACCTGACTGTATCAACAACAACCACCATAATCTTTTCAGTGTTCTCAGCAGACCACTTCTGAATTTGCTTGTAAATGTAAAAAAAAAAAAAAAAAAAAAAAAAAATCAGCATTGTTCGCTAAAATTAAATCAAGTTCTTGTTTAAACGTAACAACTGCTTGACACTGTCATGTTACTTTAAGTTAATGTCAAGCTAACAGTAGTAACTCTAAAGACTGGTAGCTTCACATAGGCTTGATGGCATGCTGTCCAGGCAGATGTAGGCCCCACTCTTCTGGGTATATCACCAGTGAAAAAAGGCACAACATTTCAAAGGCTTGTACAACGAGACATGTAAATGTTCTAGAAGATTCTTGAGACCATCCCCCTGGCTGCCATGTGGTTCTCAAGGTCACGCTGCTTGGCCAGACAACCACTTTCCACCCTGCCACCATTGGCTTTTGCCACTTCTTCTGCTTTTACCACAGACCACAAAAGCCAGCCTCATTTTACCTGAAGCTGGCAGCCTTTGTAAGAGCACATCTGGTCCAAATTTTTAAATCATTATTGCGAATGCAGTGGCTATTCTGTTGGCTCTACGCTCTTAACAAATGGGGCTTCGCAGTGGAAATGTCTACTCAGCCAGAAAACTTGCCAAAGCCATCATTTATATGGATTCACCCCATGCTGTGGATGAACACTTTTATGCAATCTCTCAGTGGGCCAGCAGAGCGGCGCCATTGAACAAAAAGCGGATGGGATAAAAGCCTAACAACACGTATGCTAACAGTGAATCAGGACTTCAGGGTTTACATTCTGGCTAGTTTCCAAACCCCAGAATTATAACCATATGAGACAGAAATAGCAGAGGCATAAAATCTCTACAATGTCAACAAAAGATAGAAACATTACTGATGCAACCCTTTGCAGTTTGTGAAACTGTAAACTTTTCTGGTCTTAATCTTTCCTTGAATGGGATTTGGCAGGGATTAGAATTCTGAAACCAGTACATGTATTTACTAAGTCCAAACATGTCTGTAGCAATGTACATAGGAGAATGGAAACAGATTGTCAGATATGACTATTAGGGGAATTTGGAAACACAATTGAGAAACGGAGATCTGACTGAACTGAAGGGCACAAATAATGTCAGCATGTAGAATCTCAGAAATGACACCATTTATAAACATTTTCTATCTTTGCAATTAATGCTCTATACTCCCTAGTCTCTTATAGTAGTAATAATCTTTATGAGTTAGCTTTCCCATAACATAAAGCAGATCCATATACATATTTTCAAGTAAAGCCTGTAAGTGTTTTATCTGTCCTCACAAACTAAATTACAATGCTGAAACATGCCGATCTTGGAACGACACAGATTGAAATCCCAGTCACTGTGAAGCCAACCATAACAACCTGGTACCTGGAACATTACTGCATTCCCACGCTGTCATGGATAAGTCATAGAGACTACAACCCTTGGCCATTTCCTGTGACTTCCTCTCCCCTATTCTAAGGCCCTGATGACAGAGCCAAAATAGACCAATCAATTTGCTACTACAGGACAATGGACAGGAAGTGGAATTTCCCTTCTCTTGTCAATGTAGTGAAATAAGTTGTGTTAGATAGCAAAAGGTAGTGGAGGAGGGGCTTAAAATTCATATCTACTGCTGAGGCAATTCATATTCAGTCATGCAAACAGAAAGAGACACTGGCAAATGGAATATGGGTATGTCAAATTCAGACAGCCATCCTACCCATGGGACTTGCCATGTCTCTTCACATCTCACCTTATCTATACATACCACACATTCGGTGTTGTTCTAGCATTTCCTACTTTAATGTGGTCACAGGGACAGGCCGACAGCAAATGGATATAAACAGTAAATGCTTGGGGATGCAATTTTTGATTGCATTTTACAAAAGGAAAATAAAATATGGTATCCGTTCAGCCATATCCAACTCAGCAATTCTATGTGCCAGCTCTCTCCACTGAGAAACTTTCCATGAAACTTTCTTGGCGACCTTTTTACAGGTAGGTCATCAGGTCTTTCCCCAAACCTCTAGATTATCGCTGCTTAATATACAAGTGATACAGTGCCCCTCCCCATCATCTCTTCTCTCACACACCTGCATAATGAGCTTCCATTCTCCCTAGAGCCAAGGTCTCTCTAATTACCCACAATGCTCCCTGGTAAGCATGCAATTCTCTCAACAAGAAGTGCTAGGAAGGTCTGAACTTACACCCTCCACGACCACTTTTACCCACTCACATAAGCTCCGAAATTCATCATCAAAGCCATGCCCCCATGTCTCAAATTACAAGATGCTTCAAACAATCAAAGATTGCAGCAGAGACTACTGACCTTTCAGTCAGGGTGCCAGTGGAGTCAGCTTCACTTCCAGTAATAAGGCTGTGGGCAGATTTTCAGCAAAACTTTTTCTACATGATTATATTAACTCTTGACATTAAAACAGGAGTGCTGCCACCCAAAGGCCTGGATTGACACACCAACCTAAAGACTGATGTGTTAGTTAATCCTGTGCATTAGTTTAATAGGCTAACACACAACACGTGAGACCCATAGTGGCGTCAAGTAATTAAGGTGATGACTAATGGACTAGTGATGACACTGTGTGGCCTACCTCCCCAGAGGCACGCTTGTTTTAATTTGTCTGAGTGGTGAGAGCAGTTTGTGGGTCAATGCCTATAGTGGACCATGCAGTGCCATCTAGTGGCAGAATCTGAAAAATCACTTCAATGAGTCATAGTGGGGTGTATGTTAAGACTTACTCCAAGTGTGTGTATGGGGTACGTTTAATTCTTAACCTGCAGCAGGTCAGTTGTGTGGGTCATAAGAGAATAAATACAAAACCCAGTGACAGAGAAAACCTTGGCAAAATGGAAACAACTTCACATTTTTTATGACCAGCATTTGTTAATCAGGAACAGCATATACATAAAATTAAACCAGAAAATTATCCCCCGTTTGGTGATGTTCAGAGGCGCTACAAGGCAGGTAATTGCTGGGGGCCCCAAGCTGGGATAAGGCCTTTGGGGGAAATCGATCACGTAGTACATACTGCAACAATAAAGCTGCAGAAATCCCCATGAAGCAGTTTTCCTAAGACGTCAGGAGTCTCTAGAATCACCCCCGGTGATATCCGGTTAAAGAACAACATTCGTTCTCTTCTCAGCCAGAGATTAAATTTTGTCAGAATAGTTACATACAAACAATAAAATGCAGCAATATAGATCGCCTCATAACAGCATTCACAACCACTTAAAGGTATTCTAAGTCAACATTCTTCCATTCTGTCTAGGGATTCCAGGTAATTTAATACTGCCAGTCACATTAAATTGTAAATGGCAAATGACCAGTAATTGCAAAATGCATTGAACAAGTGTTCTTTAAATTGTATTTGACAACGTTAAGCGTGCAGACCGGTGTGACAGCAGAGTTAGTAAATGCGGTAATGAGGCTGTAATGGCTTCTTCACACAGTGACTTGAGAGTGAATCAATGGAGCAAAGAGCGGCAAATGATGAAGACAATGTGCAACGGCAGTGATCAGAGTTCACAGGGTCATGGCCTGGGGTCAGCTGAGAACCTCACCAGCAGCCAGGGGCAGCTGGTCCCTTGTGTGCATGTTTTGCTGCGGGGGTGGGGAGGTGGCATGAAAGAGGAGCCAGTCAGAGGGGGGGTACGCCTCTTCTCTGGACCATGAGTATCACAGAACAACCAGCTCCCACTTCCGCAAGCCTGACAATGGAGCTTTAATGTTAATGTCAATTTGTAGCACTTGGCCATAGCTTTCCGGGAACAGACTCATCAGCTCTGCAGCAATGGAGACAAAGGGGCGGCTCAACACCCCAGACTCTAAACAAGCACCAAAACCTTTGCGAACCAGCACATCACACCCCACTTGGGACAGGAGAGCTGGGGCATGGAAAGGTAAAAACAAACTCACGTTACACGGTTGCCCTTTGCACGTGTTTATAACGATCTTGCCAGCTTTCAAATCCACTAATCGCTTTGCAAAATGTTCACACGTGTATCAACATCTTCCCATAAACACAGATATAAGTTTACATATTGTAAAGGCTGCTGTATCGTTTTATGTATATAACAAAGCAAAAGAAGCCAGCTGACGTTTTTTATAAAAAAAAAAAAAAAAAAAAAACTAAAGATGAATGGGGTCAATGTCGCAAAGCAGACTGTCAGGGAAACGTCTTCACAGCAGACTGAGCTACAGACGGTGAGTGTGGTGAGTGTAGTGAGTGTGGTGAGTGTGGTGAGTGTGTGGTGAATGCTGGTGTGGGATTAGCTGGGATTCACAAACACACTATTGAGTGGAGAAACACCCGCTTCATTGGCTAATCAAACACATGCTAATGTGCAGCCAAGCTGAACCCTGACCGCTTCTCCCTCTGGGTTACGTGCTGGGCCACAGGTTGTGCCCTGAGGCAGTTAAAGACTAACTCGTCAGCGTTCTAATGACCACTAAGCTCCTAAGTACCCTTCTTGCCACTCTAGAGGGGTCAACCCCAAGGTCAGCGTTTTCCGCAGAGCAGCTGACCCAAACTGTCCATCATTGGTGCCTCAGCGTATGTCTGCCCCGATCACGGTGTCACGTTAACCTCAGCATCAGAGAGTCCGTGCCCGACTCACGGCACCGAGGCACGCGTAATCCCAACCTAAACCACAGTGGACACAGCTCTGGCTCCAACCAGGGAGCACAGCAAGCCCCCCCTCCCCCCAGCAGAAGAGGCTGGAGAGGAAACCGAATTAAAAGACACACCAAACCACGCACCATCTCATCAAAAGGCATCGGACCGCGGAGGCGTCGTGAGGCTTGAGAGGGGAAATGCGTCTGGTGCCAGTCGGGCTCTTTGGGGCTGGCTTATGGTGCCGAGGCTCAGACAGAGCTTGGGCCAAACCAGGAGTCGGGAACGGTTACTGCTAACCACGCTAAAAGTCAACTTCCTGCAACTGTGGGGGAAAAAATACTCCTAAGCAGGATTCACAAGTCAAAAACATGGGTGAAACAGCTGTACTGCCAGCTATTGCTGCGTGATACAACCAACAACAAAATCATTCGTGAAACATTTATAACTAGAAATTTTATTGCAATAGTACAATTATTTTTTTTTGAAGATTTCTTTCATTCCTTCCATGCTCCTATGTGGAACAATTCGAGGACCCCTCCCCAATTCTTGAAAAATAGCATGAAAAGCAGCATTCATCTGTACCATCATCGCTGCCACCAGAGCCACGTCCACTATGTGGAGTCTATTACCTTGTACAAAGAAGGCTCATAGGCAGGTCCAACCCAAAGTGTTTCTCTTCCAGTTCTCCTAATCTAATATCTTTCCCACCAAAATGAGGTCTTGACCATCAAGGATGGAGGAGGCACTAACTCAATTATTAATCCCTGTCAGAGAGCTGTGCTTCCCCAATTACCCAGTTTCACCAATGGTGCATGATGCTTCCCTCCCTGGTTACGGTGGGTAATTCAATTGCTGATCAGACACTGCAGCAATATGGCATACAGGGAAAGGTAGACCCCAGTCGATCAGCTGCCATTGATCTGTCTGGGTCATGGGCATGCTCCTTTATTCCACAGAGAATCCTCACGTGCGAGGTTTCGTTTTACCTCAGCTCCAAATTGTTTCAGTTCCATCTTAAGTCTTATGATGCTACAGACGTAAAGCAATCTTAAAAGGTATATATAAACATTACTTAGTGCCTGTGTGCTTGTGTACAGATCTGTCACGCCACCGCGCCTCCGTTAGCGCCGCTGACTGAGCCGTTCACATTTTCACACAATGACTAGAAGTCCACACGCATGCCCTTGAAAGTGACATCATCATACTGGGTGTTCATGGTGAGGTCGGAGCCTAGAGAGAGCAGGGCAACAACAATGTTTAGGTAGGTGGTACTTGTTAAAGTAACATCCACACGAATGGCATGACCCAAGGCTTCCCAGCACAACATTGCCCAAAGTCCCACAGCTTGCCTTCTTCCCATAGTGCATCCTGGTGCCATCTGTACCCCAGGTAAGTCACACACACACACACACACACACACACACACCCGGCCATCCACACGATGTAAAAGAACATCTTCCACCTTCTTCCTTTGCTCCGTGGTCCAGTTTTAAAGCTCACATGCCCTTTGTAGGCACTTTTGGCAGTGGACAAAGGTCAGCATGGACACTCTGACTGGTCTATGGCTCCGCAGTCCCATATGCAACAAACTGTGAGGCACTGTGTGTTCTGACACCTTTCTATCAGAACCAGCAGTAACCTTTTCAGCAATTTGAGCTACAGTAACTCACTTATTGAACAGGATTACATGCATCAATGAACCTTGGCCGCCCGTGATCCTGTCTCTGCTTCATTAATTTTCCTTTCTTGGACCACTTTTGGTAGGTGCTGACCACTGTATTTGGGAACACCCCACAAAAGCAGCAGTTTTAAAATTGCTCTCACCCGGTGATCTAGCCACCACGATTTGGCCCTTGTCAAAGTCACTCAAATCTTTACACTTGCCCATTTTCTCTGCTTCCAACACATCAGATTCAGGGACAAAATGTTCACTTGATGCCCAATATATCCCATCCACATCCAGGTGCCATTATAACCACATAATACACGTTATTCACGTCACCCATCAGTGGTCCCTAAACAGAGTACTGTTTGGAATTTTTAAAACTGCTAAACAAAATGCCAAACAAATATGTGTATTTGGATGCAACGACAGTTTTTCCTGTAAAATGCGTACTGTAGTTTACATTATGTAAATCAATTCGGCTACTTATACAACAGAGGTGACAGTTGAACTAAATGTTCCAATCCTCATATGGTCCCCACTGTTTACAGAGTCTATGAAGAGTGGCTTCAGAGCAGTACAACAGTAAAGAATGCATCTCCAGCAAAGCAGATTGGAATGTACTCTGTGAACTGTGGGCAGATCTGCTTTTTTTGTAACATTAATTAGCGAGATAAAGTATGGAAAAGCAAATAGTGCTGTAGTACCAAGTAAGCTCATAACAAAGGAGGCAGAGAAAATTAGGATTCCAATTGCAACATCTCCCCCTTTTGGCCAGTAATGGAACAGGCACCAGGGGACAATGGAGAGAGGCAGGCCTGAGCTGGACCTGCAGAAGCGTGTCCTCTCCATGATCCCATGCTTCATTGTCTCCGCAGCAACAATCACCATGCAACGGGGCCAGAGGTCTTTCAAGGGATACCATATAGTAGGTTGAGTTTCCTTTCAGACAGCTCCAAGATTCTCAGCACTGCATCCGCTCGTGGGGACAGAACGGTGCACCGTGTCCAGGCCGGGTGTGAACGTCAGCCAATCGGCAAAATGCTGCACGTATGGTCACTTATGCAAGGTTGAAACCAACCCCTAGCCCCCACTTAAGCAGACTCACCAATAAATGCTATAAAACTCTGTATTTGTACTAACAGAAGGCACTGCAACTTTCCCAGTTGAAAAAGCAGAATAGCTTTTCCCCATATGAAAAGAATGAGCTTGTGTTATTTCCTGGGACACATCAGGTCAGAGAAAAATCAAGGCACTCCCGACAAACACACATTAGATATCAATATGTACACGTGCAAATTCCACCTTTCCTTGTTATGGAGCACAAGGCTAAGCTTTTCGTTATGAGTTCTGCTCTCTATGTAACTGAACTGCACACATTTCTCTCCATCACAACACATCCTATCCACAGCACAGACAGCCCAACGCAGTTGGGTTCGCAAGCCAATCACTGCAAATTTTATTTTATTTTTTTTGCCACAAAGATGTCCCAGACAGTCGCAAACTGTAAACAATTATGTACCCGACGTGTTTTTTTGCTAATATCAAAAGGCCTGGGATGTTTCCTGCTATTTTACTGGAGTGCATTTTCTTTCAAAGAACAGGAAGGGGGAGCGAGTGTTTCCCACAGGTCCCAGTGAGCGGATTTCGATGCTGTCGCAGGGCCTTTCCGTCTTGTTTTGTAGCACAGTAGCACAGTGTGAAAGTCAGTCCCAGATCTGCCCTGAGCTGGACCTGAAGACAGGCAATCTTGCCTCAACATAGCAGTTGGAAACACAAAGCCCTTCATCTCTGGCTATTTGTCCTCTTAAAGAGTACTCCACTTTCAACAAATAACAGTTTGTAGCAACATTGGTTCTCACTTGAGGATGTTTTCATGGTCACAAACTTTGTGTACCGGAATCAAGGAACTGACTTCAGTTGTGGGTTTTTTTTTTTTTTTTTTTTTTAAGGTTTTCATTGCTTGCCTGCTGTGAAAGGCAGATGTCCACTTACGGTAAATATCAAAGCAGACCTTTTAAGCGTTCGCGAATACACACAACAAAACATGTATTCAAAAGGGACATTCAAATTGAAGGCATAGTTTTTTTCAGTAATAATAAACTGAAGTGCAAGACAGGCCAACGCAAGCCAAAGTATCGAATGCAGCCTGTCATTGTACGGATCTTGACAGGACTCACGAGCTGAAAAACCGCATGTAGTGTCAATGATCTGGGAGGGTCGGGCAGCCCGTTGACCTTAGATCCCCAGAGGTCACTCTACTGTGCTTTGTTTAATAGTTTTTGTTTCCTTTCCCATGTGTATTCTGGCTTTTCTCCAGTTTAGACAAGTAATACTCTTATGCTCATTCATGTTTGTTTTTGCAGTTAATCCTTTGTTAAGCACTTTGAGGCATTTATGTTGGGAAGGGCAGCATGTAAAAATAAAATAAAGTCAATTGAACTGAACCAGAGTGATCTGTTTTTCCCCAGCTGGAACAACAAATCACTTAATGGCTATGGCATAACATCCTTCCCAGTACACCATCATCAGTGGTCAATGGTTCATGGTTACACCCCAGGTCATGTGACTTCACCTGTAGCATAGCACTCACGCTAACCTTTATTCCAAAACAATCGAGGATAGCGTGATGATAGCTTCCTGCTTGTGTTCAGTCTTCCATTCATACGGTACTCAGCGTTTTTGCATCCACCACCTCCTACTCTCTTTGCACCATCACACACATCAGCAAGCCTCTTCAGAATGCCACACACTGGGCTGGGGATAGGCCTTTTATGGCTGGGCCTGCTCCACTTCCACGTATCTTCTCCAGAGTCGTCTTCTCTTGCAGGCGAGTCAGGAAAGTGATAAGGGAGACACGAAAGACGATATGAAGTTTCCCTTTAACTCTGGCCTAAGATGAAAGGTTTCCATTATTTCAGTTAAACCTCAGTCCAGCTCTAAAGTGCATATACAGCCTGAAGCAAAGGAACAGTCAAAGATTTCTTTCATTTCATGGAGGAATTCTCTGCCACAGAGTCCCAGGCTGCGGGTAGCCTCTCCTGACTCTACGACTTTTCTGTGGGGAGATCAGAGGTGAGGCCATCAATATGTAGGACTGCACTTGATACGCGATCCTGGCTCACCCCCTCCGCCTCAAATGGCCCCTAAAATATTCTCCCATGTCAGCTTCGTTTCCCTAACTCCACCCCAACGTAAAAGCCAAAGTTGGCAGGCAACATGGTGTCTCTTTTTCTTGAGTAGCTGCTCCTTGGCAGCGTGATGGTTAAGAGGAGCTGAGACACAGGTGAGGCTGACATTGTGCAGGACACACAAGTACAACACACGACATCACGATGGCATGCTGCCCTTTGAGACATCTCACCATTTTCACCTGGCAGTGAGCAGAGCCATAAAAAAACAAAAGCATCAGATAAGGGTGAGGTCATGCCCTCTTTGCATTGTGTACTGTGACTAATGTCCACTGAAACCATGATGTCACTCTTGGAACGTTGTCACTGACAACCCTGCAATTGCCAGTTTCTGTCACTACAGAATAGCTGTCCTAGTACACCACCAGAAATCGCTAACTTTAACATATTCACGCATTCAAGTGAGACTAAGACGCAGAGTCACTAAGTGCTACAGCGCTCTCCCCTCTGTGGTTTACAGCAAGTTTCCACTTTGCGTGCGACAGCCCACATACCAGTAAGCGCAGCGCCAGAGGCGGTGAGGTTTAAACATTGTTCGGAAAGTGCAAGTTGTCCCTCGCGGGCCGTAGGCTGGCGAAATGTGGAGCTCTGAGCACCGATTCTGATAAAGGATCTGCCAAGTGAGGCAAATGTAGTAGCACCCCCCTGGGGAATTCTGGGAAAAAGTCCTGGGAGTTGGCAACTGAGCAAACTTGGGCCACAAGTTTACCAGAGGGCAATGCTCAGTGTAAATGGTTGATAATGTCTTAGTAAACCAAGTACCACGACAAATATCAAGCTGTTACCAACGATGGACTGGGATTTGAAAACAGCACTGGAGCTTCAAGCCCCAGCCTGGTGGGGGTGGACAAATCATTTACAAACAAAATCTCTTCTGTATTTTGTTGCCCGGTGGGGGAGGCCTCTACAAACCATTTCTGTCGAAACAATGAGCTCGTACACGCTTTAAACCCACTGTGAATTTTATGGTATGTAAGTCTGACAGCTGTCCACACACCAGGTCGAACGGCCTTTCTGGGATTTGACATGTCCAGATTACCAGTCTGCCTATGGCTGTTACAGGTCAAGTCAAACAACTCACTTGGCTCAAACGGAGTTTGTTATGGTTTCCTAAACCCAAGAATTCTCTAGAGTAATATGTGTATCAAAATGGAATTTGCTTAGCATTCATGGAACATCTAATAATCTACTTGAGCCAGCTATCCAGCTGTGTGTATCCTGTTGAGGACCTTTGTTTTGTCATCAGTGGTCAAAGTGTCGTCCCTGTCACAACAGCATGCCAGGTCGTAGCACTGTAATATATGCCTGCTTGTCTTCTCCCATTGCCCACTATCGGGCAGCTCCCATCACGTAGTGCTCGACCCTGCATAATCTCGAGGCTCACAGCAGTTGGGTCACATTATCAAGAACCATCATGCTCTCCAGAAAGTGTGGACAAACCATGGTAACAGATAGCCCACTGACAAGTGTAGGCACATCATTTAGTGAGGGAGGGGGGAAATGGGTGTGGGCTTTTACTCTAACAGATGTCAATATGACTGAAAGGACTGATTACTATGGGGGCCTGGCAGACTAAAAAAAAAAATATCAGGGCCTCAGATTTCCCCTCTTTTATGGAAAGAGTGCTTATGGCTTGGGTTTCACATCTTCTGAAGCCCTGCTTCTATTCACCCGGAAAGGCCTCACATTACTCCCCAACCAGTGACCATTTTTTTTTTCCAAAACATACAGTGTACAGTACACACTCATGTATATGCATGCATAGACGCGCACACAAACACGCTCACCCCACGCCAATCTTGAACTTTTTTCCAGTGACTAGACTTCCAGGAACTGAGCTCCACTAACAAAGTCTGCTCTCCCTCAAGGTCAAGGAGAAGCTTGTTAGCACTGACATTGTTTCCCATTCACAATAATGGGAACAGCAGCAGTGAGGCAGACACAGGTATATAACAAAGTGTGAATTGACGGTCTACATGGGCTGAAGAGCTGCATGCTGGGAGGCAGACACTTATTATAAGGAAGGTCTGCATCACAGAGCTGGGTCAGCATTGGTACTTTGTGATGCATCTATGCCCTGCAAGCCTATCAGTATTGTAACATAGGCTAACTATATGCCATAAAAAAATTGCCTTATTTTTAATTTTTATTAATCCCTGATTAGTCCCACAATGGGGAAAACTTTCTCATCCCAGCCTGATGTTCTACCCATTGAGCCACGAGGCCACTACTAAAGTCCTGTTACAACAGTTACAGTACGCACGTATTGATCCCATAGACAAAGAATCTTCTGCACAGTGAGGGTAGGTTACAGTAGCTTGAAGTGTGAAATCATGTGGGAGGTGTGGTGATGAAGTAGGCTCACTAAAAACAAGACATGATCAGATAAGCCCCCCCCCCCCCAAAAAAAAACACACTTCAAACAGCATCCATGTGGATCTTTCCCCTGCCTTCATCTTCACAGGCAGCCACTGATCATACCTGCTAATGTATTAATTTGGGCACAGCCCCATCCCTCTTCAGTCCACAGTTTGTCAGAGAGACTCAGATTTTTGGGTTCAATTTCACACCCAGCCAAAGATGCATATGTGACAAGACACGACCAAGAGGGGGCAGACTTACAGCTGGATCACAGAAAATGCAAAGCAAAGTCACAGTTCTGCTTGCACCCAGAGAAACTCAGTGTACAAAAACCACAGAGCGCATGGCCACAACAGTAGCATGAGTATGGAGAGGATGTACAAAAAGAAAAAGAATCCACAATTAAAATAGTAAAACACACAAAACACTGGTCATAAAGTCTACACTATGTGTTCCAGCTGCGTGCTTCACCACTAATCACCCCCACCAAAAAAAAGAGGAAAAAAACACAAACTAGGATGAAAACCTTTGGACGGTTCCAGCTGACTTGCACTTGTATTGGATGGGTAACAGTGACACAATCCATCAACGTCACACCCTGCTCTGCATTTCCCGGCTGTAGATTTTGCTCAAAATCCACTTTCCAGAGTGGGACCTTGCCAAAAGAAACACAGCCAACTCACAACCGATTCACTCCCTCCCTCCCTTAGAATTACAGCTGGCCGTTTCCTACCACGATTAATAAAATCAGACACCACTTTAATTTCGGAATAAATAACACACTGGGAAAAGTTATCTGTTTTGCCCTCTTTGTTCTGGTTTTATGATCACAGAGCAGTCAGCCACCATGGAGCAATTTGTCCATATGTGCATTGATTTTTATCATTCCTCAAAACCTGACTTATACTTGCGCAGATGTGCCCTGCAGTGTCGTTTAGCGTTTTTCTTATCACCTTCCCAGAATGCATTGGGGGCTCCACCATCTGATTTGTTGCTGCTTTTCCCCTTAACAGAACAAACAAAAATAGCAACTTCTGACTACAAAGCAAATTTTTTAATGGCTCTTATGACCAGTAACCAAAGCATTCAGAGACGACTGCAGAGCGCTTCTATTGATCTCTTTAAAGTCAGACTCATTACGGGGCAATTTCTTCCATAATTATAATAATGAGAGCACATCAGTGATAAAAAAAAAAAAACCCAATAACCTCATTTGAGGTTATTGAATCAGTCCCACATGGGCAGGGTTTACAGTCCAGCAGCAATCTGCGAATTGGGGAGAAAAGCTGGAAAGAAAGGAAGTTAAATAAACAATGAGTACATGGGGGCAGGAGATAAGGAGGGTCTCTTTCCAGTTTTGTGTGCTGTTTGTTTGAGTGCAGCTGTGTCTCTCCGCAGGGGTCTTTCACACGAGTGCCCCTGCGAGCACGAGGCGAGAGCCCCGCCGCCACACGGAGGGCACATGTTTACCAGATAAGGCTAATGTCATTGTTGCATGCTTCTAAATGCAGCACCCCCCCTCCCCACCTTGCCCAGTCTTAATTCACACGCAAAGGCCTGGTCAGATATCCAGGGCCTACCGACTTACTTTCCCTCTCGTTAAGTATTAAAAATAAAATAGTTCATAAATGATATTGGGGACAGGTGCAAGAAAAAGGGAGACGTATAGCTATAGTTTTGACTTCCCTGTGAGACACAAAACCTCCATCTACATCATTCAGTCTGTCTGCTCATTCCTGGTTGTATCTCACAAAGCCCTGGAAGGAAGAGGATGTTCAACACTGCTCTTGAGGAACTTGTTCTCTTAGATATACATCTAATGGAGAACTTCAGGAACAAAAGGGAGGGTCCTACATATTGGTAGGTTCTGGTTGCAGACATCAGGAAGCTAGCCAGTATAAAAATAAACTTTTTCTAATCACAAAAAGGGTATAGTGAGGATTTGCCATAACCTTAAGTCATTTATCTTTCAAAAAAGTGGGTTCAACACAGCCTGAAAGGGTTAAAACTAAATTATAATTTTATCAAAACAGCAGCACATCAGATACAAAGCCAGCTGCATGATGGGATGTCAAACAGGATGAAGGCAAACTGAAACAAACTCCGTTCGCGTTGCTAGGGATGAGCTCGGCTCAAACCAGAGTTTACCTGCAGAGTTTTCATTTATGGAAAACCGTACACGAGTGGTTTTCTGTAAATTTACTTAAACGCGTAGAAAAATGTCATGTTTCAGCCTACACTAGTCAACAACTCTGCATTCCACTGCTTATGTGCCTATAGATAACTGGGGACCACCAAACTGTAGGAATCCCTGTGTCCCCCAGCCAGGCATCCGCAGCCTGTTTGAAGGAGAGTGAACTTTCCATGAGGGTGTCTCATGACTCCGTGCTGTGGTTGCACATCACAGAGACAGAGGCGGCAGGAGTATGACAGATGGGCTGCTGTTTGGGTGTTACAGCGGGTTGAACTGTCGCCTTGGTGAGGGGGTTCGAGGGAGCCCGATAGTCTGGACCACGGCGGGGGTTGTAACCGCACCGTACCGAGAAGCCAGAGTCCAGGTCTCGTATTGCAGTTGTGCATTAAGACATTTTCCAAACAGGCAGGCAGAGAGGAGAGCATATGTCTAGAAAGCAGTGAAAGATTTGTGGCTCCAAGGGCACACAGGGACCTTCTGTTCATTTTCCAACCATTCACTCATTAATACGTCCTGCATAATTAATTCATCTGACCATTGCCTCATACCCCTAAACTTGCAACTAAAACATACAGAACGTGGACTGCTGTTCATGTAACAAGACTCAACATGTGCATTTTCTCCACAAAAGTCAGGCAGAATTCTCCTGCTAAGAAGGTCAGGCGAGGCTGCCTATCATGCTGTATGGACTCCATGCCCTTTATTAGCATCTCTGGCTACAAGTCAGAAAACACCTCACAGTGTCATCTTTCCCCTGTCGGACATGTTGCTGCAGAACACAGCTGGCCCCACGAACCTTGCAGGGGGAAGGTTTGGCCAGTTTAGTTTTGTACACCCCCTCTAACTCTCCTCCACCACAGGACATGCCACGCTGAAGCTGGGAGACGCAGTTTCGGGAGACGAAATGTCACCTGGGTTCACGTGAAAGTTACGCGTTGCCATTCCTGCTGATCCTTATATCGAACCTTCATTTTCTTGAGAGGCCCCTGAGCGCATCTCAGCTACAGAATCAAGTATCAGTTCCCTTCTCCTGCCTTACCCAGAGCAAGTGCTGGTGGAGACAGTAGGAGAACTTTAGGAACAATACCGTTAAATACGGGCAATTCCTAGGCTGTAGTCTTGTGGAAAGGAGTTAGTATAAACCCTTGAACAAAGCCAAAAACCTGCTCTCACCTGTACAGAAGGCTGTCTTGAGGAGGTAGAGCAAGAATAGAAATAATAGGGAACGTGTCTGACTACCATCTGGGATCCAAACTCAAAAGGGGTAAAGTTCTGCACATAGAAGAACACATTTCTCCTGGGGGAGGCTCTGTCTGTTGATGGGGTGTGTTTGTAATGCCAGAGGTCAAGAGACTGAACCCAGTGAATGTGGAGAGACCTGACTTGAAACACACGCATTCCTTCATACTGGAAACGCTAATTAATCAAAGACATCTGTTATACGTTTGTTTCTGCGTTGGGAGGCTTTGGGTTGAAAGCCAGATCCCAGATCTTGGTACAAGCACATTAACTACGAGTCCAACATCAACCAAGGGATGAATAGATGTGCATGGCATGTCAAACTGTCAAAAAACACATCGCCGATAACAAGTGAGCCATAACCAAACAGAAGCCAAACCAAATTACATTAGCAGATGTGTGAAGGTCCATGCAGGCAACACGTCGCACAAGTCGTATTTCACCGAGTTAAACATTCCCGCAGCAGAACTCCCCCTTGTTGCTATGCAGTAGAGAAATCCAGTTCTTTAATATGCAACAGCAAAAACAACGTAAAGAAAACGGGTGAAAAACATGCAGGTGATCTGTCAATCTTCAGACCTTGTTAAACAGCCGCATCCCTTTTTCAATAAAACCTATGTAATGTTACAGATCCGCTTGGCCTTTACACCAACTTTGAGAAGCAGGCTAAACTAGAAGAGGAATTTAAACATGAAACACGATTACAGGGACATTGTAATCCTTCTGGGTATTCACCAAAAATGAATAAGCTAATATAAAATTGGTTCCAGTTCTGTAAAGGAAAACAGGGAATGAGGGGGTTCCTTGAAGTACAGACCTACATTTCATTTTATTAATCTCAGCTCACCCCAGCAGCAAAAGCCCTTTTCCTGCAAAACACCCAGTTCCTGCTGGGAAGCTCCACACTGGAGACATTTGCCCAGAGCACCCAGCACAGCAGCTTCTGCCAGTCAGCTTACTACAGGACACGATCCCAGTCTGTGGAGATGGGGCCGGGCGGACATACGAGGCCAAATATGTTCCCAGGGGCTCTTTGCCTGGGGAAGCTGACCTGGGAAAAGGCTGCTTCCTGGCAGAGGTGGGGCCGAGAGGGGAGGTGGCGGGCGGTAAGCGTGGGACACTGCGACCCACGCTGCTCAGGATCTGTCAAAGCCTGGCATTTTGCTGCTTTATTGTCTATTTTTCCTCCTCTCTAACAAAGAGGCAGCTTGGAAACATGCGGCCTATTGTGAGCTTAATAAAACTTTCAGGGACGCAGTGGCATTATTCGCAGAGAACTGAAAAAATAAATGAGGACAACAGCACACCTACACGTCTGTACTCAGGAATATTAACAAGCAAGTCTTCAGGACTTAAGGGTGCTGGTCATGGTCTATCACAGGAATTTGAAATCAGCCAATAAGAGCCTTCCCGCTATTTTTCTCATACATATTCATGAGAAACAGTTAAAGCACCAAGGGCCTCATCTGGATGGTTGTTTTTCCTATATCCCCACAGTCTAAAGACCTTCAAGACTGACTTCACCCTAGGAACCGGATGGGCACATAAACTCAAAGCAGATCTCAAGTCAGTTCTTGCAGCGTCACCATTTTTTTTGTGTTCTCTCTCACATTTCAGAGAAACCATCAACCGCATGGCTGGTGTGACTAAGGGGACCCTAATAATTCAATGGCAGGATAGTGGACACATTGAGAATGCCAGCCCAGTTCTAGCTGCCTTGTAAGGTCATGGTGGAATGTCTAAACTGAAACCATCACTACCAAGCCTTTAAAACGACAGTCATTTCCACTGCTTCTTATAACATGCCATTGTTTTTGCTCCATTTAATTTTCTTGCTGTTCATCTGCAAATTTTCCAGGACTGACAGCCAGAATAGCACAACTCTTTAGACTGAAGCCAGGACTGGACATGGCCAGATCTGCTATTTGGGAGTGACATATGCTCATGGGTCATGTCATGCAATGTTTTTAAACAGTAAAACACTTAAAAACCATCCACTGAAATCAGCTACTTGTGAAAGGTGCACAGCAGTGTACACTGAAGATATGCATTCTGAACTGTTGACCATGCACTGTGCTGTACAGTACTGTGTTGAATATAACCCCTTTGGTCCACACACTGACACCCCCACAACAAACTTCACATCACAGACCCACATTTCACTGCTAGGGACAACATCCAAAGTTATGCAGTGTTTTATACACCAAGGGAAAATAAAACAATGATCAATGATATGGTCTTGGCAGTCATTACAGGGCAATAAATTAAGCCTATGAATACTACGCCTGGCTCAAGAAACATCCCAATAACCTCCAAGAAAAAGCAAATCAGGGATCAGTCTTACCAGCCAAAATCCAGAAGGTCATAATGAGTACAGAACATAGGCTCTGTAATTTGCGCCATGAAAAACTGTAACTTATTTAGGGACCGTGATTTTTCTCACCTGGAACAGGTGTTGTCTATTACCTTGTTTATATCCCTTCACCTTCTGCTGGGAACAGGAATAATTTATCAACCTGTATATAAAACAACATCCTAGAAGCTCACAAAAAATGTTAATTTTACAGACATTTTTCAACAAGGCCTTGCACAATTTCAATAAAAAACTGTAGAAAGTTAATATCATTGTTCTGTGAAAACAAAGGGTTGGAGGAAGTGCTGGGGTGTGTGTGTGTGTGACCAATGATGTTCCTGGGATACTGGTGTTATTTAATCCTCTCGTCCAGACAGATGAGTAGTGGAACAGAGGCAATATAAAGGCCTGAGTTTTTGGGTGGGACACCTGCATTGGGGCTTACCTCTGCGTGGGGGGCATCCCTGGCCCCCTGCCTTCACAGGAGTAACAGGGATTTACGCAAAAAGCCCGTTGACAAACTGCCTGGGGGACCACAAAGGGATGTGAATGTAGCCTGTCTGATCTGGTACAGCCTGTAATTTCATGTGCTGGTGCATTCTGGGAGCAGCTGTGAGGATGCTACGTGGACAGCGTTATTAGCCATTTCCCATCGTACCGCACGCAACAGAAAAATATTTAATAATAATAATTCCACAAATCGTTCCTGCGCTGATCATCAGATCGCTCCCATTACGTACTTACGCCGTCTTGTTTTAATGTCCTTGCAATCACTTTTTCTGCCCTATTCTCTCCCACTTATCTGGCTTTTATCTCAGCTTATGCGGTGGTAATCTTTTAACACCTCATTAAGAGATTTTCGATTGCACTTGCGTGTTGCTTGAGATCTGGGCCGGCACTGGTTGGGGCCTGAAGTAGCGCCAGAGGAGGGGAACGGGCTGGAACGAGGATCTGGCACCTGGGGCTGCTGCCAGGCAAACGCACAGAAGGAGTCAGTACCATGCTCGCTGTTAGCTGCTAGACTGTCTGTAAAAATCCACCGAGGACCCATTACATTGGGCCAGTTAGAAGGCTAAGAAGATTAGATCCTGCAAATCCATGTCAGGATCCACACTCTCTAGGTCTCAGGATTGAGAGCTGCGTGCTCCTAAACTAAGGGACAGTAAAATATCTGGAGAACACTCATTCGTGTACACACATACAGCCATGCAGGGCTCACAAGCACACCATCTCCCAGTACACACACAAAAACAAATTTAAGTAACCGAGACGTGGGCATTGGAGCGTCTCAGGCACTTCAGTGAAGGACAAACAGACCGCAGCAAACGCATTAAATCTTTTATCTGATACAGGCGGAGCTATGCTGCCACCTATAGTCAAAATGAAGAACATACACATATACTAAAAATTTCAACGATTCACTCAGTAGCACTCTGATATAATGCATGAACATTTTTAAATGCATGTTTAACTTAAAAATCATTACTTAAACACTGGAAAAAAAATTTAAAGAATGGCAAACTGCAATGTAGCTACTGACATCAGTGTTGGCAGAATGTTTTCAAGCATCACACGTTCTGAACAAAAGCCCAAATGTACTATCAGTTTAACTGGCTCATTTTCTGCTGATTGAAGGCATCCATTCATAAGGAAGTTTTCTTGGCAGCATGCAACTCTAATTTGGGAAAGAAATTTGCGGAACTTATTCCATTTACTGAGGGCAGAAGCCAGGGAGTGATCATGGACCTCCAGATGTTGTCCTGCTGGAAAGGGAGGGGGTGACACGGTCCACATCCCTTAGTGAATCAGGCAGCAGGTGACAGAAGGAAAAGGGGTAATGAAGAGCAAACAGGAAGCACTGGCCTTACACCCCCCAGGCTGACGTTTGTCCTGTAGGCCTTGACAGATAAGCAGCAACATTTTCTAATTTTACATTTTCCCTAAATTCACCTCCTCTTTCCTTAGAATACATTGACTGTCAGTGCTTCCCAGAAACCCAAAAGTGCATGCGTGTGCAGGCATACACTCTCATACACGCACGTGGTAGATTAATCAATTAATTTGGCCAATTATTAAACCTTGAGATTTGCAACAAACATATACTTAGTGTAACAAAAATCCAAGGGTACCTTAGAAACAAAACACCATTTTTAAAGTGAGGAAAGCTTTGTTCCGATTTCCTTTACAAAAATATAGTCAAATATGTTTTCCTCAAAATGAAAATCAAAGAAGGGGAAAACAGGCCTTCACGTACCGCAAAAACCCCAAGGTATCATCAAACACTGCAGAGACGTTCAAACGGTTAATGGAGATGACAGCCTGATGGAGATGACAGCCTGAGATGACAGATGATGGCCAGTTTCGTGACATAAAGCCCAGCGGGTGGGTTAGCACGCAGGCCACATACCTCATCCAGGTGTCTCATCCCTGAGCCTGCCTTTCTGGACAGGATGCCACTGTCCTTGGCAGGGAGAGGAAGCACAACCGTGGAGGTCAGACACAAAAACAACTGTTTCAGGAGAACCACATGCTCACTGACAATCATAGCTGTCTTCAGCCAGCAAGAGGAAACACATGGCTAGATTTGACAATCAGCTCCTGGCCTGTTCAAAGCATGGAAAACCTCTCATGCACCCAGCAAGTGCATTTTAGCTCCAATAGACAGGAGTGAGAAGATGAAAACGACCCTTTGACAAAGGTCTTTAATGGCTAGAATGTCATGGAAGTGGTCTCCGCATTGTAAAAAGTAAGACAATAAATCCAACACACAGGCATGGACTTCCAGTAGCGCTTAATTTAAATCCTATCAGATCGATATCCACTTTGTGTGGGCCCACTGAGGATATCTGTATGCTTCATCAATCTGTCCTGTCAGTCTAAGAGCCCATAAAACATAATTTTCATATATCATTCAATTAATCTAATGTACAGAGGTCCTCAGGTCTCACAGAAAGCAAAGCCTGAGCACTGGTCAGATTTTGCTGTTGTGTAATTGACTGTACTTCACACAACGATTTTTTAATTAGGCAACCAGGCAAAGCAGAGACGGTTCATAAAATCCGTTCTGTTTCTCATGTGTCAGTCAGTCATCAGTGAACCTCAGGGAGACCACCAAGTGGGATTTTAAACATCCCTTTCTAAAACGGCAGTATTCCTGTTTTCATCGTGTTCTCCTCAACTATAATATTTAATTCCAACAAACTGCAGAATGAAACATAAAGTAAAAATTGCATAATTGCATTATAACAATCAACTGCGAGGCGTTCTCAGCTGTCAGTTCACCCCCATCCTTATGCCTAGAGCTCTGTACTAATACTCATGTTTATTTGCAGGGCTTCCACTGATTTCCTTGACAGTATAACCTTATAGTCCAGCTCTCTTGATATTTCCAAGGCATCATCTGTGACACTGTGTCCAGACTAACGTGTGACACCAGGGTGTTGCTCAATTCTCTTTAAAGCTGCCCCAAGTCCTGGACCTGTCAACAACGTAAAACGTGTTTGCCACAGAGCAAATTTTAATTAGTGGCAATTCACTGCAAGAGAACATCTTGGGGCAGGCTCTCAGCGCAGCCATTTCCCAAACAGGGGAATTTGACTCTCTTTAAGAAAACCGGGACCTGTCTTCTCCCAGGGCGTGACGTGGCCACTCTGACACCTGAGAAAGACTGCTCACCTATGTTCGGCGTGAGGCCTTGGAGATGCTAAACCTCACTGTAAACATTTGAGCATGTCTGAGCACTGGTTTGAGGCAGTTTCAGTAACACCCACTTATTTCAGGACCTCAGCCATGATTATCAGTGTTGGGATGTCACAGAAGGTCATCATTTGAGATTGTGGAAGGGGTACAGATAATAAAGAGCCCAGACTGTGCCCACCTTTCATGAGCCAGGCCTCCCCAGGCCTCTCTCGTGCTCTCAGGACATGAGAGCTAGCAGCAGGTACGCTGGGAGAACACAAGCAAAGCAATAATGCAGGCCTGTGCAACAGACACCAGTCTGAGTGACATCCTGGGATCTCAGACACAGCACCAGCAGCTGTTGACGCTTCATCCTTCCCTCTTTCCTCCCAGAGGAAGCACCCCATTGTCTGCGTGTGTAAGATGGAAGCCGTGCTCCCTTGCGGAGGCCCGCAAACAGTCCTGCGAAAATGTAAACAAAGCGGCGGCCGAGGCTGCGCTCAGCCCTGCGCCCGACGCTCCCACGACGAAGAACTCGAGGAGGAGCAGATGAGAACACGTCCACGTGAGCGTGGAGGCAGAGAAATGAGACAAAATGTGGGTCAGCTGTGATTCCGCCTGAGCGGGGGGGGGGGAGCGGGTAACACAGACGGTGCTTACCGGATGCCCCCTACCTGTGGGAGAACTCTGCCTAATGAGGAAGTTAAATGGCAGAAAATGGTTTAGACGCAGCAAATTGTAGAATGTAGGCCTGAATAAAAATGGGTGAGCAGAGGGGTGGAGGGAGGGGGTACCTGTGCCACACAGCTGACCAGAAACGTGAAGCCAACTGCTGACAGACCCACAATAGCCCTCTCAAGATAGGCTTTGTCTATTTACGGCTCACAATCAGGCCCGTGGGGAGGAAACAGCAGGCAGGCAGGAGGGCCCGCAAGGCAAAGGCAGCATGCTGAGAACCAGGGAGGGGATACCAGGACAAGAGGGTCACCCGCTGGAGAAAGACTGTCCCTTAAGGGCAACTGCTGAGATGCATATGTTCATGTAACTCTGTAATTCATTCATTCATTCATTCATTCATTCATTTTCACAAGCTGGCTAGTCCGTGCTGGACTTAATAGTACTCAGCTCCCACTATAACTTTGTGATTTACCTCCAGTGCATTAACAGAATTTAATGAAAAGCCAGGTGACGATAACTTGTTAGATCACTATCCAATCACTTTAATAACCCAAAATCTGAATTTAACACAGTATATTAGAGTTTATTTGTTCCGTCTTGGATGTAAATTGGAAGTTACAGAAATAATTATCCATTTTTGACATAACTGGTGTCCAGCAAAACTCTCTCTAGAGAAATATTTGTACATGACACACAGAGCCACATTGTGGAAGCTAAGGCATTCACATTATGTCATAGGGTTTTCTGTTTAGGCTGTAATTAGACACTCACATCCAACAGCAAAGCAAAGTGCCACACACTGATGACTGAACAGCGCCCCACAGTGGAATGTCCTGGAACCTTGTTGTTCTCACCCACCCAGATGAATCTGACAAGAGGCTGAGTGACTGCAAGATCACTACAGACACCAGGACAGCTCTTTGGCTTCACTAGGGGGTACTACTGTCCACAGAATGTCTTGTGGGTAATGTACTTAAAGAGCATAAAAGTATTTCAGCTGTAAATGGACTGCCCACAAAAACTCTACCAACTTTAAACTCTGCATGGCCATTTGTGGTCACCTGAATCAAAGGCAGGCAAAAATCAATAGGTACATGCAGTTATAATAAACTACCTGAATTTCAGTTGTATTGTAATACGATACTGCAGACAACAGCACAATGGCACAAAGTGGAATGCCTCATGTACTCTGGTTAGCCAATCAAATGACGACAGCTCATAACCAAACCCGAGGCCTGAGATAACATTTGCCATTCCAAATCTGCCTTCAATCCAACACCCAACGATCAGTTCCGAGACAGCGCAGAACACTAGTGACGTAGCCAGTTATGTATGCGCACACACACGTATATATAATGCTTCAAGACCTTAGAGGATGACAGCAGGAAGACAAAGGCTACTGAGCAGGGAGTCCTGGTACGTCATTAATATCCTACCACACGTGTGCAGAACGGCAGCTGTATGGCTCGTCTCTCACGAGACAGCACTACAGTAAGGTTCACACTTCCTGCAGGTTTGGAAAAAGCAGAACTAAGGTCGCCTCCTGCTGGGGACAGAGTTCAAGCTCACCATCAACTTTCAGGTCACAATTTATCCCTTTTCATTTGCCCTCACACCTCACAAGCCCCCAGACTTACCCTACCAAATCAAACTCAGTGTTTGCCTTTAAGAGTAGCTCTTACTTACCATTTTTGTGTTAAATAAAACAAACATATATAGAGTAAGCTACGCTTTTCCAAGTTACGTCCCAGAAGACACGTTAACGACAGCTCATTGATGGCAACATGGGCAGAAGCAGGTAAACCCTAAAACAGTGAGCATTAAAGAAAAACACCTTCACAGTCACACCTTGGTGCACTTAAACAAGATAAGTACATACATGCAGTCTTCAAGTCAGGACACTGAATGTCCACCTACTTCACAGCGCCTGTGCACTTGGACTACACAAAGCCTGCTCTGTCAAAAGGACTTCTGATTCCTCTTTTAATGGCAACTAACACACACAAAGCAGAGCTCAAATTTCAAGGCAGTCAAACCAGTGCTGACTATTAAGTCATCTTACAAAACTGTTGAAATAAGTGTGTTCAAGATGAAACATTTATGCAACATTCTAACACTCGTTTAAACTCAATACCAAATACAATTTACAACATGTCAATCCAACCAATCTGAGAAAGACACGTCATTAACAGTGTGTTTCACTGTTAGCAAATTACCTATTTTTTTTTCCATCAGTGCAAACCCATTTACAAGTTAAGCACTGTCCGTGAAGGAACATTTTCTACTCCTAGGCTGTGGCCACGTGATCAAGAAAAGAAAGATACAAGTTCGTATTCCGTTAGCAATTTTAATATTTTAAATGCTGTTAAAGGCGAAGGGTCACAAACTGCAAGCGTGCTTAGTTTCTCAGCTCAAAGCGTTAAAACACGATGACAGCAGAGGGCCACGCCGTCACATCAGGGAGACGGCAGACGTTCCTCAAGTCAAACCGCCGCAAGGCACAGCCATCAGGTCACGCAGGGGCCTTTCGCATGACAGGGCATGCTTTGTTATTTTTGGGGGGAAGCAGATGTCTCGTTTCCTGCCCCCACTGGATCTGTGCACGTCACAGCCAGCTGGACATCTCCTCCTCATACTTCTGCGGGTCGATGAAAGGCTTGTCGATCGACTTGATCATAAGCTCCCCGCAGTACACGCACTCGGAGGCCACGATGTCGTCGATGTCCGACTTGATCTGCTCGCGGGTCACCTGGCCTTTGCCCAGCACAGACGCTGCCTCCTCCTCTTTGATCCGGTGCCGAGCCTTGGAGGGCTGCCCGGCTGCTGCCAGCTTCTTCTGCAGCTCCTCCAGCTTGGTCTGCTTGTAGGAGGACAGGTGGGGGCTGACCTCCTGGACGAGGCAGTCGCTGTGAAACATGTGACCGCACAGGAAGAGGTAGAAGGGCCGGTTGAGCAAGGGGAAGTCACAGGTGGAGCACTTCTCCTGGGACTCCACCACGCCGTACTTGTTCCTCATGCGCTGGATGTCCTCCCGGATGCGCCTGGCACTCTCTGTGGCCTCCTCCATCTCCTGCTTCAGCTCCTCAATGTGCTTGTTGTACTCCTCCAAGGAGTTGCAGATGGCCTCCTTAAAGTGGTCGATGGTCACGAAGTCCGGAAAGAAGGGCAGGATGTCCTCAATCTTCAGCAGGTTGCAGCTTGACAGGCAGTTCATTGCCTTCTTCACGTCCTTCTCCTCCTGCACCACGTGGCGTGCAATCTTCAGCCAGAGCTTCTTCCTCAGTTCTTCATCATCGTCAGGGAGGTCTGCGCATATCTTGGCCAGATCCACATCAACCTACAAATAAAAATTAGGAGAATGTAGCCAAATGACTATGTAACAATATGGTTAGATTACAAAGAATTTCACAACTGATTTTTTTAGTTTCCTTTGACCTAGATTACTTTTCACAAATTACACAGAAAAGGGCTCTGATTTTTCAACCCGCATTACCTTACATACACATTAAAGCTCACATGCTATGCAACTCATTTTAAATACTCACAAATAACATACACACGGTCTTTTATTCTACAACACCAATCTAGAGATATGTAATCAGTTTTTAAAACAAGCTAACATTAGCACATACCTGTAGGGCCAGATCTACAGCTTCTTCATAGAGCTCCATTATCCTGTAAACCAGAACACAGGCCTCATGGTGGCCGTGCTCAGCACACAACCGCAGAGCATACTTAAGGTCATAGTGGATGTCCGACGCATGCGTTCCAGCTTCCTGCAGGTACTTCAGGAGTGAGTCGGGCCTGTACTTTGCGTAGAGTGACAGCAGGTAATTGTGGATGGCTTCGTCTGTCACGGCCAGCTGGTTAACGCAGAACTCCATGTACCGGATCGTCTCATTGATCTGCTGAGAGCTACCAATCTGGCTGTAGTTCACCAGGGCTGGGATGAGCCTCTTAGCATCTAGCTTTTTGCCCATGCCGATCCAGGCGTCCACCATTCGTGTGGGTATATGCTGCATGAGGATGGGGGAGAACTTGTAAAAAAGTTTGACATCGCAGTGCTTTTCGAGCACCTCCAGGGCGGCGACGTAGTCATCATGCTGACAGTGGTGGGAGATGACCCTCTCATAGTCCTGCATCACCACGGCAAAGTAGACCATGTCGTCCACATTGCCATGACTAGCAAGTAGATCATAGATGGTGCCGCGATTATTGTAGAAGCAGTCCCTGTGCTTCGGGTTCCCCAGGAAGTTGTGAAACTCCTGGCGGGTATCCACAAGCACAACGTTCTTGGAATCGTCCATCTCCAGGATGCCCAGACGGTTTAGATAGAGTTCTGTGAGCCAGGTAACCAGCAGCGTGACCTGTGTCTTCTCGCTTGGCTTGAGACTGCTCAGCTTCTTCAACAGGAACTCCTTCAGGGCCTCCTCCTGCCGTGCCTCTATGAACTTCAGAGCAATCTCCTCAAAGTAGTTTTGAGTCAGGGCATAGCACTTGGCACTCTCCAGGTAACGCTTGTTCTGGAAGCAGTGTTCTGCTTCTTTGGCCAAAACGATATCGAGACATTCGGGTCGGTCGCGGCAGTACTCTTTGGCCAGGTCAAATTTCTCCATGCTCATGTACATCTGCCAGACGTCACGGGCCTCTCTCTGGATGTGGTAGCGGAAGACCGCTTTCTCGGTGTAGATCCACACCAGGCCACCAACGGGGTCCTTCAGCATTTTTTTCAGAGCGCCAAACTTTTCCGGGAACACATCCTCGTGCACCACTTGGCCGTTCAATGTGCACACCGCTTTGACGCGGTCGTGGAAGAGGAGCAAAAAGTGGAACTGCGTCAGCACAATGGCGAGTGGCTTTACATGGTCTATGCTTTCTGTGTACTCCCACACCTGGACGTCGCTGAGCAGAGAGTCGGGCCGTATGTAGTCCAGCTGACCATAGAGGACGCCGTTGCCCATCATCCAGGCAAAGGCCTTTGGGCACAAGCGAAGCTTGGAGGTGTAGAAGGCTATCTCACTGTAGCCCATGTTGACCGGAAACTCCTGGAAACTCGGAAGAAGGTCCTGGTTCTGGCTGAAGACAGAGCTGAAGCCCTGCTGCTCCGAGCCCTCTGCTACCTTTCCCACAAACTGGAAGAGGCGCTTGCGCGTAGTGGCGACGATAAAGCACTTGGATTCCAGGCCACGTTCGACCTCCAGACAGCAAACGGGAGCCGGGCCGCCATCCTCTTCCAGAGAGTGGACCTGGCGGAAGTACTGATCGGGGTTGGTGTTGAACAGGCTGCCCTCTGAGGCGGAGATCTCGGCTTCAAAAATGAGACCCTGGCTGGTGCCCACCAAAATGGGCCCCGTGTTGCTCTCCGTGCCCAGGAGCTTGTTCCAGCCCACGCTTTCAATCAGGTGGCCCTTCCACCGAGACAGATTCCGCACCTTCTGGGTGTTCCTGTTCAGGTACAGGCACTCGTTTGTGCTCAGGCTGATCACTAGGTGAGAACCTGAAGGATATGCAAAGGATGCCATTACGTCACAAAAAAAATGTGCACGCACGCGCGTACACACACACACACACACACACACACACACACACACACACACACACACACACACACACATTTTCCTGAGAAACAAAATGCCATTGTGACAATTTCATTTTACAAGGAATGTATTATCTTTGCTGACAAGGTCTTGGTTATATTTCAAGAAGAATTTGGCTTTCCCTGCCACTTGCACGCCAGGTAGCCCCACAAAATATGTACACTACATACATGACAGTAAGGCAAAGTGAGCATATACTACAAGTAATATGGGGTTTTGCAGGATCAAGTTATCCTAATAACATGGCAACCTCCTGATGTGCCACATTATCAGGTCATTACTAATCAGCTTTTCCTCTCAGTTGTTCTAAAGAATGAGTATATTCCAAAAGAAGAAAAAAAGATGCATTTTTTCCTTTGTTTCTAATGACTCATTTGCTGAAAACACTTGGCAGCAATTAAGGTGGGCTAAAACTTTTAATCAACTCAACCATACACAGCATTGGTGTCATATAATCAGGTCTGTTGTCTTATAATGCTGTCCACTGATTATATCAAAGCTAACACAAGCTTTCTCTTGACAAAAATTAGGATGATTCTTGTCCCATCCAGAATTAAACTATGCAGTCATCCTGCGACAACAGCTGATGGCACAATCCAATCGAAAGGTCCACAACACATGTTGTGACAAACATTTCTATGTATGAAGACCCTTGTCCCTCCCCCAAACATTACCTGCGTACAAAAAAAAAAAAAAAAAAAAAAAAGACTTCCCCAGACAAATTGGAACATTCTCACCTGTGGGGTCCAGGAATAGCTTATACACGCTGCTTTGGTCTTTTCTGCCCAATTCAATTTGATTAGGCTGGTCAGGTTTTCCCAGATCAATCCTATAACCAAAAGGAAAAGTACTAACTGTAAGAAATTCAATTGCCTATGTCATTTTTGTTAATTTTAACTTTAATTTCAATATGACATGTATTGAAGAATAATTATGACACTACCTTAACAATGTGTCCTTCCCCAAACTCATGCATAGCTGATTGTTGCAGACCACAAAGTAATTTATCTTTTCAGGTGGCGAAAAATCAATTCTTTGTTTGTTAAATATTGGTTTTTCTTCTTCAAGCCGCACATTTACGAATCCTGCAGGAAAAAAAAAATCTTAAACAATTAAATCCTAAAAATATAAATTTTATTCCATGCAACTGTAAATACAATAAACTGCGTAACAGGATATGTATCCCAAGTTATCTTCCGTATACATTAGAAAGAACCATCATGACGGCAATTTCATAATGGAATTATTTCATATAATAATTGAGCAATACATAGGTGTCTGTATCACAAGTTAAACACGCTAGAACAGTAAACGAAAACATATTAATATTACTCAGTTTATGTGTAAGCAAATGAAGTGGCCAGTGCACGGCCCAGGCTACCTGAATGCGTTATACCGATGCTGGACGCAGAGAAGCGCGCGTGCTGCTGCCCGGGCCGGCTCGCGTTCTGCGAGTTCTCGTACTCGTCCAGTATCGAAGCCATAAATAATAATTTATACCGCGCTTTTAAACGAGAAAAATTTAACTGCGTCTAGGAAGAGAAAGACCCTATATGTGCATACAGCTAACTACGTGCCATAGCTAGCTAGTCTGGTAAATATCTCCGGAAATCCAAAATCAGAAATCGTCCCACGTGCTGCGGAAAGCAAAACCTAAATAACGGACTTGAAAATTTTCCAATTAATTGTTATCTATTTACATTTTTTCATTTGAAGGGACCACCGATTTGTACTGTGACAGCGAAGAAATAGTCATGTGATTCTGTGTCATGTGACAGTGTCGCCAACAGACAAAAACGTTTGTTCAGCCGCAAGATGGCGCTGTTAACACAGTAGAAAATGTGAAAAATATAATACAGTATACAGCAGTTAAAATCCCAATTGACTTGCAAATACCGAGATCAAAAATAACTATGAAATAGTTTACTAACAATAATTACAACTAATTACGATAATAGTCGATGATAATAACAATAGATAATAATAATAATAATAATAATAATAATAATAGTAATTATTATTATTATTATTATTATTATTATTATTATTGCAAGACATAATAGATACAGCTAAAATGAGGACAGTTATATTGCATGCGCAATGAATGCACTGAACGCAATAAAGCAATAAACATACTCCAGCTCTTTTGGTGTCGTTAAATTTCAGTATTTTCAAATAGAACAGATGTCTTACGTCGACATTACCTGCATTAACGGGGTTTCGGAGAACTTTCGGTCTGCTTCTTGAAAGTGAAAGAGGAGTGGCTATGCAAATGTCACCTGTTACTAAAGTCGGTACTAAAGTGTGACCGAGCAAACAGTTTCAGTGGAGGGCGTGAGAATGATGACTGCGTTTCGGTCCTCGGCATCCCATCTCTAATTGTGTTTTGGTCGCACTTTAGTGTAGCGCTCTGCTGAACATCGTGCGGCCCTGGACCTACTTGTTAGAGAATGCCACCACAAATGGACTACTGTGAACATACAAGTGTCCCGTCTATGTGCCTGCCTCAAGACCCGTCTCCGGAACCGGCCGTCAGTTGCATGCTTATCGGAGACGGAGCTGTGGGAAAAACCAGTATGATTGTAAGCTATACTATGAATGGGTATCCTATGGAATATCATCAGACAGCGTTTGATGTGTTTTCCGGTAAGTTTGGCTTGCTTTGTAACTAAAATAGTTTAGATTTTTAGACGGTTTCCTAGTTACCGTTTGAATAAAATTCACAGATTAACAGTTACAATTGGGATCGTGTATTTTCTCTTAATTGCAAAATCTTTTTTTATAAACTTTTTTTAACAAGTACAAATGTAGCTACAACAAATATTGCTAAATATCAGAAGAAAACCTACAACTTTCCAAAAAGGTACAAGTAAAGGGTGTTGAGACCAGAATTGCTATTCGGGTTTATTGCAAGGATTCCCAGCGCTTGACTAAAAATGAAACGAATGTAACTTCATTTAAAAATCTGAGCGGACTGCTGATGACAGTCGAAATCGCAGTGAATTTAAGGTGGATTCATTTTCTTTTTTCCCTTCCCACAGGGCAAGTTCAAGTGGACGGCTTACCAGTCCGCATTGAGCTGGTGGACACTGCGGGACAGGTAAGAACTAACTTCAGAGTTTATACTTTGTCAAACTAGTGTGTTTAGTAACTGGTGAAAGCCACATACCTGTAGAATGATTTCAGTCATCTGTGGGACACTTACTTCTGTTCTTTTATTTTTTTGTGGATTCTTTTATATGACCACAGGTTATGATAATGCATGTGGTATTCATCGGATTGATATTTAAATTCCATGAGATTTCTGTACATTTCACTTCTGTATATTATGTAAAATGTTGTTGCATTATATTTGCACTGAATCCAAATGATTTTCTGTGCCAGGCTGCTTACCCATATGACCTCTTCCCCTAGGAGGAATTTGATGGGTTCCGCTCTCTGTGTTACGCACGGACGGATGTCTTCATCCTCTGTTTCAGCATTGTCAACCCCACATCCTTTCAGAATGTCACAAAGAAGTGGATCCCAGAGATCCGAGCCTGCAATCCCTCTTCCCCTGTGATCCTGGTGGGGACGCAGTCGGACCTCAGGCACGACGTTAACATTCTCATCAACCTGGACCGGTTCAAGGTGAAGCCAGTCCTAAACTCACGGGCCAGGGTGGTGGCAGAGAAGATCCGGGCTCAGGACTATATTGAGTGCTCAGCACTAACCCAGAAGAACTTGAAGGAGGCCTTTGACATGGCGATCTTTGCAGCCATCAAGCACAAGGCACGCAAAGCGAAAAAACTGAAACTATCAGACCGCACAAAGACCTACTCTAAATGCGGCTGGAAGAAGTTCTTCTGTTTTGTCTGACACCCCACATCATGCAGCAGAGAACCAAAGGTTAATTTATTAATTTATTCTAAATGCAACTGAATGGCATCTTTCTCCCACAGCCTTGAGAACAGGTGAAGGACAATATTACCCAACTGGAGGGGTCCCTCACTGTTTTACCAAAATTCTCTGGTGAACTGGGAAGTGAGCAACTGCGGGGAGGGGGCGTAAATAGAGAGTAAATTTAAAATGGACAGAAAATGTGGGTACATTACACTTTTAAAATCAAACATGGTGGAAGAGACTATCATATATGGACACGTCGACTCTGTAAAAACAATGGTGTAGATCCCCCCAGGTTTTGAGCTGGTCCCCCTTCCACCACTACCAGCCTCAAGCCCGCCGTTAGCTGTTCTCATCCCCCGATTTGCTGCCTTCTATTGTGTGCTCCTCCATGGCTTTTCATATGCTAAAGTTAAAGCCACAGCCTTGTAATGGGTGTCAGCCGTGCTTTCCCCATCCATGCATCCGGCCCATTGCTTTTCAGCAGGTTGTGAGGTTTTCCAACCCCAGTTGTATTCGCAAACTGAATCCGCAACCAGGCTGCTTATTTACATTTCAGAGGCTCCATGGGACTTTGCATCAATAGGAATGTGGTTTGTCTTCGCCAGTACTTAGTCCTTATGTCAATAAATACCCTAATTTGGACAAGGAATATTTAAAAAGATTGTTAATGCCATAGATGTCTGATTGTAGTGAAACTGGCAAAAAGTGAAAAAGCTGGAATTTTTTCCCCTTTTCTATAAACCTAAATCACTTTGAAAAGCTTTTCGTTGCAATGCTGAATTCACCATACATCCATATGAATGTTAAGAGAAACTGTATGCTTCTTGTAGAAGCTTATTTTGTATTTTTTAAACTGTACTGTTTAATTTTAACAGTTTGTAAACCAGACATCACAATATTTTCTTGAATGGGCAACCAGAATTGAATGTTTGGAAAAGGCATAATTGTTGTGATTGCATGAACTTCTGATGAATAAATTAACATTTGTGTTTTATTTTGTTGCTTTGTGTCATATTTTGAATGGCTTCTCCCAATATTCACAGACCGGAAATGGATAAAAATGGTTCCATTGTCATGTTCAGAAGTTACCCATATATTAACTTGGAGCATCTTAACCTAAACCCACTGGAACTGGTTCAGAACAAGCATATGGGACAATGCAAAACCAAGTAGCCTTCTACAGCAGTGTGTATTAAAAAATTTATTGTAAGTAAAAGACAGAAGAGTTCTGTTTGATATATAAAAAGCATGACTGTAGAACAACATTTATATAATGTATGTATAATATCTTGGTGCACTGTTTCCATTGCAGGTGAAAAGGTGGTTAAGAGTGTAGATTTGTAATCACAAATTTCTTAATTTTTTTTGTCCCAAAAGAGCAGCTGTGCTTACTGATGACATAAATCTCTCCAATATCTATCTGTATAAATGGATAAAAGTGTTACCTGGGCAACAAAACATTTTAAAATTAACAGTGTACAGTACTGAACAGATGCTAATTTTCAAATATCCATTGTCATATGTCTTTATAATTATAAAATATGAGCGAGATGAGTAGAATACACGCTCGGTGTATTAGCAGTTACTGCTATCTGGATCTACCTCTAGTGAATGTTACTTATTTCAGAGTTGTCTTCAAGGTTTCTATGAAGACAGCCCCCATGGTGTGTGGCCAGCCTGTCTGCAGTTAACTAGACAACATTAGCTAGAATCCACACCTGAACAGATTAAAAGCAGATAAAGAGAACCCACTTATGAAGCAGGTGAGAACACCTACAGAGGAATAACACCCCTACACTCTGTCACCAGGAAGTTACAATTTGGTTGAATTATTTCATTAGTCTAATTCTGACAATCCTATGGTGTCGAAATACCAAACTGAAATTTTATTATACGTGCATGTAACTCCCAACCCCTGACATACAAAATTGCAATTCATATATGGTCACTAATGAAAAGAAGAAGTTTTCTTTTGGTGTTCATCTCAAAAGGAAGCGCCACAAAGGATCGTTTGTATTTTTCATCTACCTACAAATGACCAAATATGAATATAAAGAGGGCTACTTTAAGCACCGACAAGGTTAAAGCAAACACCAGCACTGCTCCTTTGAGCAGAGCATTTCATATACACCTATGTAACACTAAGTGTATAGATATAACTACATTGTCATTCCATAAGAACACACAGGTTGTCCAAAACCAGTAATTTCAGTCAATCTGGTTAAACTGAGGAAATGTACATTGCAGTGTAAAAGGGATAAAGGGTTTCTCATTAAAGGGTAAGGGTTGTTGTTTACTTGTGCTGATTAAACAGGCTGTTTGTGCATTTTCATCGACAAGTGCTGGCAGGTAAAAATGTGAAATGAAGCGCATGGCTGGTAACAGCGTCTTCTCTTACATGCAGAACATCAGGGCTCCATCAGAATCTTTCCCACAACACCCTCGTTTACGTGCACTTTGCCAAAAACACAAGCAAATAGATGGACAAACGAAAAATCTCTGATGACTGCAGCAGCTTTTGAAATCATGCGATGTGTTTCATTGTCATGTAGAAACATACAGGTTTTCTTTAACATTTAAACAGCAGATATACGTATTGTGCAGCCTTTTCATTTTGTCAGCTGACTAATCACACTGCAATTGTACTCTGTTGTAGGTTTCATACTGCACATTATAGTGCATAAGGTTTCATACTACACATTAAAGTACATAAGGTTTCATACTACTGCACATTATAGTGCATAAGGTTTCATACTACACATTATAGTGTGTAAGGTTTCATACTGCACATTAAAGTGCATAAGGTTTCATACTGCACATTATAGTGCATAAGGTTTCATACTACACATTATAGTGTGTAAGGTTTCATACTACACATTAAAGTACATAAGGTTTCATACTACTGCACATTATAGTGCATAAGGTTTCATACTACACATTATAGTGTGTAAGGTTTCATACTGCACATTAAAGTGCATTAGGTTTCATATTGCACATTATAGTGCATAAGGTTTCATACTGCACATTATAGTGCATAAGGTTTCATACTGCACATTATAACGCATAAGGTTTCATACTACAGATTACAGTGCATAAGGTTTCCTACCACAGATTATTTTTATTTTTTATTTTTATTTTATTGTGCATAATTTCATGTTCAGAAATTGAGAAAAAAATGGGTCTGTGTGTGTGGAGTTTGCATGTTCTCCCTGTGCTTGGTGGGTTTTCTCTGGGTTCTCCAGTTTCCTCCCACGGTGCAAAGACATGTGGGTTAGGTTGATTGGTGTCTCCAAATTGCCCATAGTGTGTGTGTGTGTGTGTGTGTGTGTGTGTG
>JABJVR010000021.1:338996-381089 GCA_025773905.1 Chitala chitala | reverse complement strand
TTTTTTTTTTTTTCTTTTTTTTTTTTTTTTGTTGGCCCCCCCCCCCCCCCCCTTCTCCCTTTCCTCTCAAATGTTTGCCTTCTTCCTTTGTGCTCAACTCTTGTGCAGTGTTTGAAGTTTAGGAGTGCTCCCCCAAGTGGTCAGTGTATGGAATTGCTGTTGCTGCATCTGAGCAGGCCTGCCTTTCTTTTGTGGATCATGTGAACTAGGCAGGTTGACCCCCCCCAAAGGATGATCAACTTTGTTATCCTTTTGACAGTCTGAAGCAGGTTCCAAGACCTGTTTTTATACCATTGAGTTTAGCTTTGTGAAGAATGTCAGCAAAATGTGTCTGCTATACTAAGGCTCTAGCAGGCAAGCTAGTAAAATTTAATTAACAAGATGGTCTTAGGCTACAGTATAACTTGTTTTGGTCTCCAGTTGGGAGGCCTAAGTAATTAAAAGGCGTAAATTAAACAAACTTGTGAGGTTGTGGGCCCCCGCATGAGGAGGGATGTCTGGGCACAATAGAGGCCAAAACCCAGGAAACGCATTCAGGCTTGTTTGGAAGCGACACACCCGGCTCAACAGGAGCATTGAACCTTTGATGTTTGTGTGTGGAGGGAAGCTTTTGCTCAAAAAGTCTCTGAGCCTAAGGAGGCACAGGGTTCCTTGGAAGAAGCTGTAGAATGCTGTAGAGGTCTTCCATGCTCTCCGGCGGCTGTGTGGAAGGGAGAGTCTGGAGCGCCAGCTGCTTGGCGGGTGATAAAGGACACGAGGGTCTGTGGGGAGGATCACACAGGCGTGCTTTTTCTTGGGTCCCATAGTCAATGGGATGCTGGAGCTGATGGACTGGGATGGGCAGCAGGCACAGGTGAGGTGCGCAAGTCCTGGTGACTCTCCATCTGTGCCTGGCTACACGGTTTGGACCAAACCCAGAGAGCTGGTCCTCACCCAGAGCCCCTGACATGCAGGTATTTTCTGGCGTGTGGTGGACAAGCTGAGAGAAACCGGTCTTCAGACATACGGAAATAGCTTTGATCCCAGTGTGTGGCGAATATATGCATTTTCCATGTGAA
Organism: Chitala chitala; assembly: GCA_025773905.1. Taxonomy (NCBI): domain Eukaryota; kingdom Metazoa; phylum Chordata; class Actinopteri; order Osteoglossiformes; family Notopteridae; genus Chitala; species Chitala chitala. The sequence continues at coordinate 380,031 of JABJVR010000021.1, read as the reverse complement.
ATAGCCTCTGGACCTCTCTAAGGCCCTCAGATCCCTTTTAGATGTTTTGATTGTAGTTTTGCAAGGCTACATTAGAGAGGATAGACAGTGTAGGGTGTAATAGGGTGGATTTTTTCCTAATGGTAATAAAAAGAACAGTCCTTAACCTCTGTAAGCCAGTTAAAGCCCTGAGCTTACAGCTTTGTGTCTTATTCCCCTGCAGCCTGGGCGACCAGTTCTACAAGGAGGCCATCGAGCACTGCCGCAGCTACAACGCCCGCCTGTGCGCCGAGCGGAGCGTGCGCCTGCCCTTCCTCGACTCGCAGACAGGTGTGGCGCAGAACAACTGCTACATCTGGATGGAGCGACACCACCGCGGGCCAGGTGTGTACAAGCGCGGCCTGTCGCGGGCACACTATTGTCGAGTGGCCCCCGTGCCATCCCAGAATCCTCACCGACTAAAATTCAGTGCATGCGCGTAACGGTGGTGTCTGGATCACACCCCTCTCACTCCCTTCTGAGGGTTCAAAGTAATCTATAGCTCTCACCGTTAAAGGCTTGGACACCGGTCAGCGTTAAAGGCTTGGACACTGATTTCTGCTTCTCCAGGATCCACCAAGTACCATGTATGTAAATGATGGCGCGTTCACTGGAACCAGCTTGTACAAGCAGCAAATGACATGCCCTGGCAGTTTTCGTTATTTAAAGGTCTTCGGGTGTCCAGTTTGAGACAAGTTCAAGAGCGTCCTCAGGCTGCCAGAGAGAACAGCAGTGTTTTCCCCTAGTGCTGCACGCAAAAAGAAGGCCAGCCCAGGAACCCCACCCTATACTCTGTGGTCCCCGGGCTTCCGTTTGGGTGCCTTTAGTCTGGTTTTATCGCCATAGCCCGCCCACCATCTGCCTGCACTGCAACAGCAATGGCAATCACTTCGATACAAAGTGGAGTGTGTGTAAAATTACTCGCCGTGTGTGGTGCAGCGACTAGCCTGTACGTGCTCGGTTCACACGTCAGCTGCTGGGATATCACTGGGCAGGGGGTTCTAAAGCAGAATTAAACGAAGAAGACCCTGGAGGTGGGGAGGAAAGGGGGAGTGGGACAGGGCCGTGGGTGTTTAAAGACCCGAGCGTTTACATGTGCACGCGTTTGCAGGCCTGGCTGCGGGACAGATGTACAGCTACCCTGCTCGCTGCTGGAGGAAAAAGAGGCGGTTGCACACCCCAGTGGACCCACAGCTGCGGCTTTGTGAACTGCGGCTCGGTGAGTGGCCCGTCGTTCTTTCAGCTCGCTCGCTCTCTCTCTCTCTCTCTCGCTCTCTTTCACTCTCTGTCTCTCACCGTCTCTCTCTTTCTGTCTCTCTCACTTTCTCTTGCACTCTGTTTCTCTATCTGTCTTTCTTTCTGTCTCTCCTTCTCTCTCTGTCTCTCTCTATCTCTCTCTGTTTCTCTTGCTCTCTCTTGCACTCCCTCTTTCCCTGTCTCTATCTCTGGTCCTTGTCTCTCTCTCTCTCTCTCTCTCTCTCTCTCTCTCTCTCTCTCTCCTGCTCTGCTCATCTCCCTGCATGTTTTCCTTCTTTAATGCAGATCTTTCTCCCTTTGCTCTGTAACTTTATTTTCTCCCCCATTCTTTCACTGCTGTCTCATGTTTTTTACTCATTTTCTGGCCCATTTACAGCCGTTAGCTGGTGTCTTATTTACTTTCCTTCATGTTTCCAGCCATTCTTCTTTTACTTACTCTTCTTTCCTTGCCTTTTCTCCAACTCCCCACTAAACCTGCCCCCAGCCCTCCATCCTGCGTTACTTTCTGGCACATTCCGTCATTACCCATTAGTGACCCCTCTCCATCTGCCTTGAATTACCATCTCTCTCATTTCACTTGCATTTCATCTTGCCCATCCTCCCATCTTTTACCTGGCCTATTCACCAGGGTTAAGCAAAAGAGGTCAGCTCCTGTGTCCTTCCTGGGGCCCCCAAAGACTCCCTTGGGGAAACAGCATGATTCCATGGAGTGGCCCATCAGTTCTGTACATTCACTTAAGCCTCACTTCAGCAATTCCTCCCGTCAGGACATCCTGTACACCATTTCCCTGAACTGGGAGCCTCTTTACAGCTTCATAATTCTGCTCGGTACCGAGACTCATTGCAGACAGAGTAAATAAAGCCCCTGTCACTGCGTGAAGCTGTCTGATATTAAGGAACTGAGGTTCTTCCCAGGGGGTGGGGGGATCCAGTAGTGGCCTCCTTCAGTTCACGGGTGTCGAATTGACCCTCGTGAAGCAATTTTGGGAAAATCGTGTCAGCAGCGCGATGAAGAGGTGAATCCGCTTTCCTGTCAGCGTGTCAGGGTGTGTGTTTCGTTAAAAGCCTGGCTGCGTGCCACCCGACGGGGAGTGCCCTGGTAGCATGGAGTCTGTATGCAGTGTGTTGCAGTTTGTTCAGCAGCTAGCCAGACAGTGTAAGCTGCCACTGTACGCCTCTCTAGAGGGCTGTAATTGATCTCTTCAGCACGTTGCCAGAGAGCTGCGATGACTGGTGTTGGTTGTCAGAGACGGCACACGCTAATGACCACGGGCTTGCGTGCTGGGGGTGCTCAGCATGTTTAAGTACTGCAAATAAGTATGTTCAAAATCCATAACTTGGTTATCCAGCATATGTTGGGAGCAAAGGTATTTTGGGAATATAGTGGGCATTAGATATGTGGATGACAATTTAAAGGACAGGGGCTGCTTCTGTGTGAAGGCAGCAGTGAATTCTTTTTGGGTTTTATTATACATTTTCACTCAGTCTTGGACTGGTAAAGGAACAAAGAAAATTTTGCAGCCGAACAGATTTGGAGTGGTTAATGCTTACGGTTCAGTTTTATGCAACAGAAGAAAGACATGCGGCTAGTTTCCGGGGGATACAAAAATATACAGCAGAAATTAATCATATAACACGGTTGGTAAGAGAGCTGCTGAGGTATGCTGGTTTGACCTGACACCCTTACAGCACCTCCCACAGCCAGGCCAGGGCAGAACGTTGTGCTTCCTATTACTTCAGCCTGTCAGCCATGCCCACCTTTCTGTGTAGCAGCTGTGTCCTGCTGAGGTTGCTCTTCAAATACTCAGTCATTCAAGGGACATCAACAGCATTACGTGTCAAGACAGGTTCTGCCTTACACTCAGCTTTATTCCAGGGCACTTAATGGGAAACAAAGATCTAAGGTTAAAGCCAAACGACAACAAGGGAGAGGAGCTGAAAATGCCAATGTGTAGGAGAAAAGACCTTGTGCAGGTTCCAGGTTCACTGGCTGCCCAATCCCCAATGTTTTTTGACGGTAAAGTGTAGCGTTTTTCCGTGTGCCGTTTTAATCGCTAAACGGGTGCTACCTGTGCTTGCTTAAAACTTTTTATTGTGGCTTCCAGCAGCTAACAACTTCATACATTGTACAAATGTTTATATTCTCGGCTAATTTTAGTTTCGTTGTTTGGACCACATCAAGCGACCGCCAAAGGAAACTACCAAAGCTAGTGTGAGTTTGCGACCCTTGCTGTAGACCGATCAGTCCTCTTGGGTAAAGGCCACGTCCATTTGGCTGTACCAAAGCACCTAACTTAGGTGGAGCCCACCCTTGATACCATCTGGACATGTCGGGAGGAGATCAGTAATTATGCTTAACTATACATTAAATCTGGGCAGATAAAATGATCACTATATGTAATTTTCTTTAGCCATATGTCTAAAAGTAGTACAAAAATTGCCCAAAAACAAATGTCCCAATATGATAATACTGAAACGTTTCTTTTAAGCCTTTATGGATTTTAAAGGTCCTCTGGGTATTGCAGTGTGCTTATTAAAGGATGCGGCAATAAGGTACATGAACTCCAACTTTAATTAAGCTGTCATGCAGTTATATGGTCATTTGCAGACTCCCTCTGTCCACGATATTGCTGGAGCTGGATTGACTCATTGCACTGTTTTGTTGGCTACCGTCAGTCGTGAATGCGGGCTGTAAGGGGTATAGAACATGTTGTTTACATCGGGTTCTATTTGCCGTCAACTGTTATTTATTTATTTTTGAGCATTTCTGAAGGATTGGATCCGACTGCACGTTGGACTGCACGTAATATAGTTGCGGGCACCTTTTAGTAAGGGAGGGTAATGCAGGGATGTCACCTGCATGCTGAGCAGAGCTACCCCCCAACACACACACACACACACACACACACACACACACACACGCGCACACACACAGCAGGAACACTAGGCAGCCCACTCTATTTTCAGCGTCGCTGTCTCGGGTGGGGAGGGGTGAGGGTTGGGAAGAGGGCTGTCTAGCCACTGACAGCTGAAAGTCAACCAGCATAGACACAATAGAAGAGGAGGAAGCGGAGGGTGATTGAAATGGTTCAACGGTCAATAAACCATGCTTATTGCATCCGTGGCCACGCGGCTGACGTCCACATCATTTCTTGGTGTGAAGTGCCCCCCCACACACAACCATCACACACACACACACACACACACACACACACACACGTGCCCACACAGCTGTGACAATCTGTAAATGGCTGCCGTAGAAATAACTTCAACAAAGGCCATTTTCCCATTAACTTCAACACGAACGCCGTCTCGTAATTTAGCGTGAGCGGCGTGCGTCGTCATTTAGGCACAGTTCTGTGGGCGTGGAGGCAGAAACTGAGAAATTAATTTGTATTCATGTCAACCTTCTTTTTGCTATCAAAGTGCCCGTGACGGCGAGCTTCTGTGAGGAAGAAAGATTGTCTATCTCGCTTTGTCAGAGTTGACCTCTACCAGGGATGGGAGGGGTCGATCGCTTCAAGAGACAACAGGCTGAGTGCCAGGCCTGCAGCGTCTGTCTTGACCCCACACACACCTTTCCCATCTCTGGCACCTGGTGTTTTTCACGAGTTATTATTTCTGACTTCCATGTGCACCATACAGGGATAACGTATGGAGTAGGTTTTAAGGTCTGTCGGTCTCCATGGGCTGCCTGTTTGAGTACACTCTGTAATTTATGACTTATGCTGACAGAGCTGTTGCAGTTTTGATTATATTTATACAGACCTTAAGACGGATGTCTACTAAATGTGGATATGGTGGCTTGTGTGTAGAGATGTGTGTTTAGAGATGCATTGCAGCAACAGGTAGCAAAGCAATTAAAGCAGAACATATAGGTCCTTTGCTGTTGTATGTTTTAGGAACAGTAGCTAACCTGAAGTACTGTATATCTATACTATCTCTGGGTGTCATAATCTTACAAAGTGTAAATCAAAGGTGGTGCGTAGAGATCAGCAAATGAATGAGCAGACCAGGCCTTTTTGGGGCCAATTGTGACAAAGTTCCTGGTGTTTGTGATCACAGAAGGAGAAGCGGTGGCCAAGAAGGAGCCGCTGAGATCAGAGAGCACCACCCTGGCGGCACTGCTGCGAGGAGAAAGCCTGGACAAGCGTAGCTCCAGCAGCAATGCCAAAGAGGAGGAGAGCTTGCTGGAGATCCAGGTGGGAGGGCCTTTTAAGGGAAAGGGTGCAGGGTCTCTGCCAATTCACTAATCAGCACCTCTCGTTTTAATTCTAAAAGACATAAGTGAGGCAAAGATGTCTCGAATTAATTTAGATATTTTTAAAATCTAGGTTTATTTTTCTTATTGTATACAAATAGGAAGCAGCCTCTTTGGGCTTATTTAATCAGTCAGCTGTTAGTATCAGAATGGATGTGCATATGACTTCGGGTTCTGATCTGGAGTAAGGCACCTATCTGGCTGATCCACTGTAGAGGGTTTTGGAGGCAGAGGAGAATGGGGATGGTTACCATGACGACGAGGACTTTGAAGTGGACACCCCAAAACGGAAGCAGAGGAGCAAAGGCCGGGTGAGCCTTTCATGAGTCCTTTGTACATTTAAATAACCACCCCCCCACCCTTCTAGCCCTACTACAACAGCTGCCCAGCGGCGTGCAGTGCGGTCCTTGGGTGTGGTAGTTTGCTATTAATGCAGTGACCCAAAGCAGCTCAATTAGATGGATCATTTCTTAAACTGCCTCCACAGGAGATAGGTGCAGCTGTCACAGACCAGACAGAGTGATGGATTTAAAGGGGTGGGAGTGGTTGGAATCTGTGGCTGAACCTGCCATTGGGGGGGCGGGGGTTACACATGCCTTCTGGACAAAGCTCAGATCACCCTTGTAATCAGCGTCTTCAGAAACAATTATGACACATAAGCAGCTACAACTGTCAACACACTGGCACGTTTACATAGATATGAGTGATGTGACGTGATCTCCTCTTTGAAGCTAAAATTTAATAGTTATTTTTGCAACAGAAGCAGTGTTGTATTCATAGTTTATCAGAATGTATTTACAGTTTGAATTTTGGCTGGTATTGCTAAGCAAAAAACAGTAACCAATAGATGTCTCAGATCAAGGCAAAGGTATGTTGCATCACCCCCTACTGCAAGTTTTGTTTCAATGCAGGGCCGAGGTACGGGACGCAGGAAGACTGAGGCTGCCCTCGCAGAGGACCAGGACAAGCCCTATGTCTGTGACAGTGAGTGTGCCCAACCTTCTGAGAACACAGCCAACCCCCCCAACACAAAGTCCTATCACTACAATGCTAACATTTACCTATGAGCTACAGCACCGCTTTGAAATACAGTAACAGCAGCAGGTTTCAGCCTTCGTTAAAGTCTTTCCCTACACAGTTTCATTAAATCTCACAGTGTACAGCCTACGGACAGTTGTACTGTCTCTCTACGAGTCCATCGGGAAAAACAATGTGTAACAGGCTATTTTGATCAGGAACAGCTATGAGCAGGGTATGCACAGGGTCAAACGTCAAGCTGTTTTATTGTGCTGTACTTTTGCAAGTAGGTTTTCCTTTAAATCACGAAGCAGGTGTTAGTCCCACACTGCTGGTCAGTATGACTTTTGTTGGGATACCATTGATGTATGGGTAAACTCTGGCAAAGTTGCTGAGACTTTCATTCCTCCCTGACTTTGGAATAATTTTTTATTGCATTTTCCATAAGTTTACAGAGTGTCAGGACATTGGTCAGTGTGCCATCAATACATGAAGCACACTGCAGGTTCTATAAAATGCTTCTTCTTGGAGCCGGGCTTTGTTGGAAAGACTTCCGTCCGGAGAAAATCCAGCGCATTTGCACCTTTTTAGAGCTCGGTTGAAAGCTGTAGAGCTTTTATGGTGGGGAAAAAACAATGCCACATACTGTTGTCAGGATTAAAGTTTAACATCCAAGTACTGAGCATCACTATTAAAATGGATGTACTAGGCCACATAAACAGTCCCACATCAATAAAACATTAAGGTGCTTTATAAGTTTAAACACAGGCATACCAACAGACCTCTTCTATATTTACCTTAGTTTGGAACAAACGTTCAGAGAGGCAGAATGGAACGGGATGTTTAATGGCACATGTTTCATCCCTTTGTATGTGTCTTCAAGCTTGTTTGGATGACGGCTGTTAATTGGGCAAAGAAAATTATTCAATTGTTTCCTCCCACGCCATGAGAAAATTGAGCAGTTGGCTCTGTGGTTGCAGAGGTGGAAGCCCGCTGAATAAATTGCTTGGATTTCACTGCTGAGTGTTCTCATTAATCACTAATCTTTAAAGGTGATTTTACTTTGGTGTCTCTCGGTCTTATTGGATATGCGGAGGTTTGTGCCTTAGTACCACGAACCCAGGGTGTGATTAACTGGAATCCTTTTGGATGAAAATTGCACCTTTTCCTCGATTGTAGTTAGGGACTATTTGTTGTTGTTATGCTCTGATTAATGTGTTTGGTTTGTCGTGTTTGTTCATATTCTGTGTTATCGTTCCATTGTAAACCCCATATGTGGTTGTATAGGAAAGATTCACCTTTAATATGTCTGTCCAGTAAACTCTGTGTTGATGGTGGGTACATCAGAACATGGAGTGGGCGGGATTAATGTGAACTGTCAATCACCCACAATTTACGCCCACTTATCATTCGTTGTTTCATTCCGTAGGATTCATAAGCCTCTTTCCTGCTGCCAGCTACTTCCTATTGCTCTGTCAAATTCTATTTTAGCTTTTTTTTTTGTATATTTAGCGTTGATTTGCATAGTTTTGTGTGTTAATTTGTATATAATGTGATGCTGAAATTAGCAGCCATGTTTGTGGGCATTGGCAGCTGGTGTTTCTAAACGACCTCAACTTCAGACAGCGCAGATTTTTTTATCTGGGCTAGGAGGCACAGCAGGTGAAAATTTGGATGACATGTTGACAATTTTTGCGATCCACTCTTTGAGTTTAATTAATCAGGTGGTGGAGTTGCTGCCATAGTCATTGCAAGCATGTAGTATGAAGAGTGAAACAGGAGATCTGGGGGGGGTGAGATCTGTGATGGAATGACAACTTTGTAAAATAAACATGCTTTTTTCTTTTTTTCTTTTTTTTTATTTTTTATTTTTTTTATGTCTGCCTTGTGTCTTCTCTGTTTCAGACAGATACAAACAAAAGCGTAACTCAAAACCCATCGCCTCAGGTACTTGAACTTACCATCGTCCTTTCTCCTGCTTGGGGCTGGTTTTATAGACGAGGCTGCCCAATGAGGAGCTGGAAGCCTGCGGTTTCTTAGGAATCATGTGCGCTACCATAAAGGCCTCCCTTTCTCATTGGCTGCCATTGATCTGCCTCATCGAATTTTTGTGCTTAGCACAGCAGTCATGTGTCTCGCAATCATGCGGTCGGTGTGGGTGCAGCCGCCGTGATTCAGTGTCTGCGTGTTATGGTCCTGCACTCCCCCCGCCCCACCCTGCCCTGCATTGTCTGTGCCCTGTAGCCCCTAACAAAATCACCTCAGCCTCTTTAGCTAAGGCGTGTGCGTCTTTGCTCTGTCAGGTTTAGCACCCTCTGGATCTGTCCTTCCGTCAGAAGAATTCGCTGGTCTTCGTCATTGATCAAAGTTGCGCCTCGTGTATTAATAATTAAAGTGTTAATGGCTGAATGCACTAACGACTTGGGCCGTACATGGCCTTATCTGTAAGAATACCGCAATGAGACAACGAACATAATCGTATTGTTAGTAACTGTTATTTTTAAGCACACATCCCCTGTAGCTGTTCTTGCTGTGTATGTAGCCTCTATGATCTGAGAACTTTTTACTTTGCTGTGACTTTATGGATTAAACAGCATCCCTGCTTATCTTTTGGATGCCAATTTACAGTTTAGGACTGAGGTAGTGTGTGATGTCACACCTTTTGTACTTATGTGTTTGGATTAAGCATGTCTTGTCAAAAGCACTTAATAGCTGTAGTGTTTTTTTTTCCAAAGGCTTTATCACTAGATTTTCCAATTTTGCAAGGTGATGTCACAGAGACAATAAGACTATAAAATGGAAAGACGCATAGCTAACTGCCTGGTGCTCAGATGGGGCACCTTCATCACCTCCAGTATAGCTAGCTATAAAGCGCCACTTACCACTGTTTACACACTACAGTTAGCTCAGATGAAAATTCCCAAAATGCACCTTTGAGGGCTGTGTTACATTGCACTCATTAGATGCCTCTACTCGTAATCTCCTTCACCATGAACATAAAATTCTGAATTTGCAATTTGGTTAAGACTATCTATATTGTACTAACGCTGCATAATGTTTGGCTGTGCTTATGGAATCATGGTATAGAACAGTGTGATGTCCATGGCCTTTTAGTCCTTAGATGTGTTATAAAAATGCATAAAAATTGGTATGTCTTAGCATACTGTTTGTGTCCTCCACTGCTCAGCCATGCCCTAGTCACTGATAAGCAGCTGCTAAATGACCTCAGAGGTGTGGCTGACAGTGCTAACGGCATCCTGTGTGTGTTTTTGCCCCACGCACTTCGCATTCCCTGCTCCGTCCACCGTGACAGTCTGTGGGAAGCGCTACAAGAACCGCCCAGGCCTGAGCTACCACTACGCCCACACCCACCTGGCGGACGAGGAGGGGGAGGAAGATGACAGGGACTCTGAGCCCTCGCAGTCCCCGCCCACCCACCGCTCTGACAACCACAAACGTAAGCGCCCCCACCCCCACGTACACCCCCACAGCCACAGTAAAGCTGTTATCTTTGAGGTGTGTGAGGCCGACGCACAGAAGTGAACTAATTTGTCGGCCATGTTTACTGTACGGTACAGGCCTCGGTGACCAAATATGGGTAGGTGCTCTGTCTGAGCTGCCCAGAGCAGCGCTGCAGTCTGAGCTCTGAAATGTAGCTCCAACAAACCATTAAACACGCGGAAGTGTTTAATGGTTTGTTGTTAACACGTGTTTTGTGGGTGTTCTTGCTTTTGAAACCTTAAGCTAAAAATTAGTTATGCAATCACACTGTGCGAATGCATCACAGAAGAGCATAATGAAGCTGTGTGCCCCGTTCGGTAAATGCACCTGGGACTTTAATGAACAGCAGGGCGGTTATATTTTGTTGCTTGCCAAAGTGTTTTCCAATGCCTTTCTTTCCCCCCAGATTGTTACACAGGTTTTTGTTTTAGGTACTTGTGGCACTGTTTTATCTGTGTCCACTTAGCTAATTGCTCACCAGGGGTTAGCAGTAACCCTAGACTAGAGGGTAATCTGAAGCCAACCTATCACCCTTCCCTTGGGAGGGGTGTGCGTTTACAGGCCCTATCCCACATGGCTCCTGGCCTGTGTGTTTATGCCTGTTGGCAGTGGAGGGACAGCACATATAAAGGCTTTCTGGGAAAATGTGCTCATGATGCCCCATTCATTACATTCTGATATAGCCTGTTTTTGTAATCCTCATTAACAGGCTAAGATGTATGGTTATAAAAGCAGTCTTTTATCATTAAGGAATCTGTTCTCATTCAGTAGTCTTATCTGAAGTATTTTGGTTTTTTTCCTCTTTTTGTTTAACTAAGACTTCTGTTTTCCCAATGCGTTTCTACCCATTTACACATAGTTTTTTGTAACTGCTGCAGAAGACTTTATGTGAAGTACTTTGGTGGAGTGAACCACATGCAGGGCCCTCAGTGTGTATGGGGGTGGGGGTGGGGATATTGCTGCAAATCGAGGTCCTTGGCTGCTCCGCCACCTCGGCGCACAGGTGTGAAGTGCTCGGAGCGACAGCACAGGACCAGATCCAGGTGCTTCCTGCTGGTTTTGAAAGCTACACTCTCTGTGTTTCCCAGCAGCTCAGAAGGGGCCTGACGGTTCAGTCATCCCCAATAACTACTGTGATTTCTGCCTGGGCGACTCAGGGTCCAACAGGAAGACCGGCCAGGCTGAGGATTTGGTGTCCTGCTCAGACTGTGGCCGATCCGGTGAGTTTCTTCTCCCCTTGGCCCCCACCAATCCAAGCTGCACTTGTCGCATTCAAACCAACCACGACATTGGCCCAGGAGCACTGTTTACCTTCTTACCTTCTACCCCCCCACCCCTGCTTGCCAAACATGCTGCAGCTCTGCTATTGCTTGGTGGGGGGGGTAATCACATCGGGGAGGTTTGGGGGCTCCGCTTCCTGCTGGCTGGGAACCACTCCTCCACCAGATGTCGAGTTAGTGAAGGGCCTGCATGGCTGTTTAAAGTTTGAGAGACCCCAAAACAACACTTAAGACATGGTGGGGGAACAATTGCATCTGTGAGCCTTCCGCGGAGTGCGAGAGGCCCTGTGTGTGCCAGGAAAGCCTCTCATGCAGTCACAGCAAGCCGTGATTAAGGCAGACGTGGAGGAGCTCTTTCCCTTTCTGACCTGATTACAAGGTGCACTCTGCTTGAAGGGGTGTGGTGGTTGTGGAGTGGAAGGTGCCAATCCATTGCTTACCTGGGGCCACCACTCCAGGCTGGCATCCAGTGTGCAGATGGGTTCACTACCCTGCAAAGCTTTTCTGTGTCCTGTTCCCGCTTTGCTTACCATCCAGGAAGTCCTCAACACTCAACCAGGTTAGATCAATGAAGCTTAGGGATGGCCAGCAGTAATAAAATGCCTGACTAGCTTTAGCACTTTACACTCTCACCCTTCACCTTGCCAATGGCAGCCTCAAAAAGAAGGAAATAAAACCTTTCAATCAGACTTCAGTTGCTCAGTGTTAAGCAGCGTTGTGATTGGTTTGCTACAACAGTGGATTTGGATCCCTTGCAAGCAATGGAGGCGTGTTGTTTGTGGGTCATGTGTGGAAGGATGAACATGTAGTGTGTGTTCACTGTCTGCCCGGTGAGGGCCCCCAATACGTGTGCCACATGCAGTTATTCTGATGTCCTCTGTTGCCAGGCACAGTTCCATCCATTTTCAGTTCTGTCACCATTTCATTGGCAGAAATGCCACTGTGTAGGTTAAACAGCTCTACTACACTTATTGGACCTCTGCTTTCCCAAGTGGAAATCTCACTTCGCCCGTGGCCTTCAAACTCCTGCAGTGATGGGTATAAAATTTACAGGCACCGAGATGGGTAAGGAGTGGATTTCCTAACGGTTACAATGATCACATGGTTCCACTCCTCCAGCCGTGGTGTCACGTTCTCCTCTCTGCTTGCGTTCTTCATTGCCCGCGTCATTCCGGCCCCTTCGTGACGTGTGCTCCGCTCCCTGCCGTACATTCCATTGCGTCTGCTACGCCAGTATCTCCTCGTGCCTCCGTCTGCCAGCATCTCTCACTGAAGTGGAAAGCCTGCCGCCACATTGCTTTGCTGAGTCAGGATCTCCCATGCTTCCCGCGTGCATGAGGTCCCACCTGTTAGGTATTAAAGGCAGGCTGTGTTTACAATGTGTGGGTGTGACCTGGGCATGCAGGGGATGGACCAAAGCCCCTCCTACATCAGTCAGATTTATGTCAGTCAGCTCTTCTCATTGTTTGCAATTTATAAAGCAGCTTTTTGTGCTGTGGATGCTACTTGGGTAGTGATTGCCCTGTCTAACAGTGTTTTTGTTAGGAAAAGGGTAATTGGTTCTAGTGCTTATTTTCATAATGAATAGTGTCCATATGCACAGATAGCTTTGCTTTCAAGGGATTGAAGGGTATTTGCAAGCAGCAAATACCTTGTCCAACTATTTCCTGTCTGTGTATAGCTTGCATGCTGTTAGAAAAATATTTCCTCCAGATAAAGGCTATTTATCAATCATAGAATATAACTGAAGATAACGTAATAACTGAAGATAGTATTCATAATGTAACACAGCTTCACCTCAGTGTAAGAAATGATTTTAGTGGCCTGTGCACTTTACCTGGGTAGCATTTTTTTCAGTATCAGAGCTCTTAACAATTGTCTATATCATAATTATCTTTCATTGGCCCCCCCACTCAAAAGTATTTTTGTTTTTTGGATTCTCCTTGTGAAGCGCAGATCAGAGGAGCAGTAGAAAACCCAGAACTGAGCTGGTCTTCTTGCAAGCACACAACTGACGTTTTTAAGAATTCATTACCACTTACCTCAATGCCGCCTGTGTGCTTAGATATCGATGTAGTTATTTTTAATATTTAGTTATGGAAATGCCACGCCTAGGCTCGGCAGTGTGAGTTCGTGTCGCTGAATTTGTGGTTGCAGTGTTGCTACGGCGCTGTGAAGGAACCACCAGTTAGTTGTCCGTTCGCACAATGCGTGGACGTGATCTGTGCTCTTCTTGCGGCGAGCTTTAAGCCAGACACAAAGGAAAAGTAGTGCGCCAGGAGCACGTACAAGCCTGTACGTCAAAGTGGCAGTTTGTTTATTTATTTAAAGACTTTTTTTTTTTCCCCTGGAAAAATGTGGCCCGCTTCAGTGGTTTTCAATTGCCTACCCTATTAGCCAGTTTTCAGGAGAACCTCTTTAATTAAAAACAAAACAAAAAAAAAAAAGCGTAACCTTGGAACACAAGATTCATGTCAGTACCTTAACATTTGGTCCCACGTATGTGAGCTCAGGTGTTTTCCAGGGTCGGTTTTGGCTTCCAGCAAATGGCGTTGCCGTGTGTAGCCCTGGTTGCCATGGCTGTGGAGTGTGAGTCGTGGCAGCTCTGCGATGTCCTCCTCTGCATATGTGCCCCTACCGTCTTTATAGACCTAATATAGGAACATAAACATAATTACCAGGTTTCGCTCTGCCTCCGCTACGTGGTTCATTGCTTCCATTATACTGATATCTGAATTAAACCTTTGAACTCTTGTAGAACAAAGCCTTCAGCCTCAATAGTATGTCTGTCACCTGTACTATTTAGAGTGCAGTTGCTACGTTTTTATTGTTTGTGTGATAATATTTTACTGCATCTGCTTCACATTTCAGTGAAATGCCACTTAGGTGTTGTAGGTGAAAAGAAGCCGCTTTAGGCCACTGTTTGTTTATATGAAAACTTTTGTTTTCTCACATTATTTTGCTGACCATGTCGTTGGTCCCGGCTGTTACTAATTGTAAATGTTGACCGCTTGTAACTGGCTGTGGAGTAAGGAAGGGATGTATTGTGGGTTTGTGGAACCGTAACTCTGTCTCTTTTCATCTCATGTCACATGTCCAGGTGTCCCTCATCCTTCGTAGTTTTTATAGTGAACAGTTTCAGATGCTTATCATCCATCGGACATTCCTTTGGGTGGAAACTTGTTCATTCGTGTCTCCAAGCGCTGCTGTTATACATGAAAACCTCAACTTGATTGATTTGATTGATTGAATGTCATTTTTGTATGTGAGATTTTACAAGTCCTTTTGAATAGCCTTCATTAGTCATCATGTTTGTATGAAGGGATTTTTAAATATAATTTTTATGAATTTATTTATTTTTTTTAACAGTTTTGTTGTATAGTCTGTTAGTGGTCTTGAAATTAGTCCTGACACCATTACTCAGTGAAGACAGTTTTGTGACTTGTTGCCTAAATGTTTAAGGGGAGAAAGATCTGGAAGACTTCATATCAGGGATTTATGTGACAGGCAATATGGCTGACTTCCATTTAAGGAGAGAACGTGTCGCACTTGACAGTCGACAGCAGATGCCATGTGACTTGGCAGAATATCGACCGTGAAAGTAACAGCCTGTAGGACAAGTTAATGTCATAGCAGTGTGGGATATGAAATACTTCTTTAAGTTAGTGTTGTGATGTTTAGTGCCTGCTTCTCCAGTGTCCTGGAGAAATCCCTTTATCTGTGCAGCACTTGATAGTGAAGTGTGACAATGTTCTGCCCTTGCACCCTGCCTCTTTAACTCCCACCCCCCCCACCACCTCCACCCCACGCTTTCTGCTACCGCCACTTAAAAGCAGTGCAATTCAGACCTGGCAGGCCTGCGACTGAGCTTGAGGCCTAGGTGACTTTTTGTTTTTTATAATTTTTTTTTTTTTTTTTTTTTTTGCGTTGTGGTTGTTGCTGCTGTGTTGCCATGACAACCATGCTGATATATTCATCATGCGTGTTAGCTGGACGTGGCAGAGGGCGGGACGAGAGGAAGACGGGCAGGGCCGAGGACTTATTTGGCTCCACGTCCGAAAGCGACGCGTCGACGTTTCACGGCTTCGAGGACGAGGACATTGACGAAGCCCTGTCGAATGGCAGCGCGTCACCCCCTCGGTGCAGATAGAGCGAAGTAAAGGAACAACAGAAAACCTCTGACTGAACAGTCTGCTGCTTCTTTTTTTAAAGTTGTTGTTTTTTTTTTTTTTCTTTTTTTTTTTAGTAAAAAGCACAACTGATTATTCCAGAAGACAAAAGCAAGCGTTTGATGTTATTTTATTGTATATTTTATCGACTTGTCTTTTAATAAGGAATATTGCTTTTTTTAATGGAATGTGAGCACTGAACAGTCTACTAATGACAGATGCACTGTCGGTACGACGGAAGATTTTATTTTTATTTATTTTTTGTTTTTCACTCCCCAATTATTTAACAAAAGGGGAGAAAAAAAAACTCTGGTATGAGTAAATTGTACAGTATGGCATAAAACGGTTTTGCAAGCAAATCTTTTTAAGGAAAATAATAAATGAAAGACTTAACTGGGGGTAGTTGTGAAGGTCAGCAGCAAAGCTTCTTGGTGTTTACTTGTAAATGGAGAGCTGTGGAAGAGATAACGAGGAGCAGCCGAAAGGGGGCACCTCAAGGCCTGTGGGCGGGGATCCTGCACTAAAATAACGTGAAGAGATGAAGACAGCCGGGCCTGAGACAGAGGACAGAGATGAAGAGACTCGCGGAGGGGGTCCTTGCTAAGACGACGGTGAGGCCTGGAGGATGATGTGGAAGCGGAGGCAGTAGCCGGAGAGGTAAGAGCTAGCTAACAATAATTTTTAATTTGTCACGCTTTTCCTGTCTCACGGGCCCTGAACTCTATGGAAAAGCCCATCTGTTTCTTCCATGTTGAATATTAGGGATCAAAAAGCCTAGATCAACAAATGGTGCTAATCCAACACAGAAGCTACAGGTTACCCATAATTCCTCTCGCACTGACTGCTGCTTGCAAGTGCCCGTTTTTCTAGCTGAAGCAGAGGAGAATTTGAGTGTGAGACAGCACAGGACCTTCCCATTACGTTTTTCAAGCGACTGATGCCGTTGAAGTGTCAGACAGATTTTAATTTAACGGGTACAGATAGTGTTACAACAGGGACAGTTTCAATTGACCGTGTTCCAGAATCTTGAATGTGTCGTGTCAGAGAGGCCTCAAAAGTTTGACACATGAAAATAACTTGATCCAGGTAATCCCTCGCCCCTCCCCCAGCTCCTACGCACCTACTCCGACTGACAGTCCAGAATCTTTGATTCTGAAGTGTATAATACCCACACAGGGCATAAAGTCCCGTTTCCACATGGACCATGGCCAGCAGAGCACTGCGTTCTTCTCTAGCACCGTAGTTATATTCACACGTAATTAGAAATGGTTTAAGTTCCTTGCAGTCATGTAAAGACGAGGAAGTTGACACTGTGGTGTCTTGCAGCACTGCCTTTCAATGCTGTGCATGGCTGTAAAGGCACCATTTGTGCCATGTTGGCAGGCTGTATAAAGTGTAGCACATGGACATGTTCTGTCAGCAGTGCCAAGCCAGGTCCTGTCAATGGCTCCTTAGGGCTGGCGTTGCTGGGCTTGCCTCCATTTGTAACTGAGTGATCTAATTAGCTGGGCTTAACTCTGTGCTGAAAAGCCCTTTCAGCAGATATTGTGCAACAGCTTTTACGGGATGACACTCACGCTGCGGTCAGCCCGGTGCAGCCTCATGTTTTCATAATTTTTGCTGGGACTTACAGGCCAGTTGGTTCCCTCCGCACATCATAGTCACGTGTTGGCTTTCAGGTTGCAGAGGGGTGGATCAGACCTCTGGTACTGACATGTCAATGCATTAACCAGCTAGGTTAATTAAGGCAAGACATCAGTCTGTCCTCTGTGCAGCAGGTGGGTCTGTACCTATAAGACATTGGTGTTGGGTACAGGCAAAAAATACAGGTCACAAGTGTTGATATCCCCCTCCCAACGATCACACGTCACACTCCATGCGTGTCTTTGCATGGAATCATGTTTGGTGCCCTTTGAATTTCTGTGACCTGTTGCTATTGGGTCGTGCTCTCCTCTTGTTCTCTCATTATACTAAAATTAAGAGCAAGAACAGGATTTCTGTAAGTAGCAGTGTTTTTCATCCTTTTCATGTGCAGCACATAACCCTGTTAGCTGTTTGAGATGAATAAACTAGATTTATTTCCAGCCCTTGCTTTTCCTAGACTTGTACCAGACAAAAGCAGTTGTTTTCAAAGAGAAATCAAATAAGCTGAAGAAATTGCATCTTGTCCAAGATAATTAAATTTTCTCTTTTCTTTTTCTGCCTTTCTTTATTCTCTTTTTCTCCATCTTCCTTGTTCTCCAGTCTTCTTTCTGTTATTGTTTTAGCTTATTTGCTTCATATTGCCAGTCCAACGACAACTCCTGCTTTTTTCCTCTGCAGAAGTACCAGGGCACAGTACCCGGAAACTGGAAAACCCAAGGACGGGGATCCAGGCCACACAACTCCTGAACTGCACCAGGCGTGACCCATCCAAAATCCGCACCCTTCAGCCTCTCTCTCACCTCAGCTCAGAAACTCATTCTTCACGTGACCAGTCCTGTGCCATCTGACTGCGTTTTTTTCCCCCGACACTGCAGACTAACCCCACGTACGTCCGAGCATGTGCAATACAGACGCCCCACAGCCTCGCCCCTCCAGAATACAGCACGTTTGTCACCGTACCAAACGTCACAAAGGACTGACAGTGGCCACTCATTCAAAGTCGTTACACTGTTTGTGTTTGTGTGAGTCTTTACTGCTGAAATGGACACGCCATTTGTAAGAACCTCCTGTGTAAGAGAACATTTTTTAATGTCAGCAGTGGGCAGTTCTTAGGTGTACGTAGTACAGCCATCCCTGTCTGCCTCCCCTTGCCTACTTACCCCACCCAACCATCCACACAAAGAATTGTCACGCATGATGACTAACTACATCGGGCAATTTAGCACGAGAACCACGTACAGATGGTGGCAACTTAACCTTGGTACCACACTTCAGGGAATGACTTCCAGTGAGTCTCTTCCTACAATAAACAGGAGGGTAGCGTAACCTTCAGAAACAGTAGGGCAAGGCCGACAGAACAAGGAATGTGGCGCCACCTCTTAAGAAGGATAGTACAGTGCACCCCATCCCGAATGTTTGAAGGCTGTGAACAAAGGCCTGCTGATGACTCTTGGTGAAACTGGGGACTCTACTTGTAGTTAAAACGGACAGATGAGTACATCAAAGGATTCTCATTCCTATGGTAACCATGTTGAATTCGCCTCAGCATAATGAATACCATGGCTGAATTCTGTGTGGCATCGCAGCCTTGATAGGAAAGGTCACAGCTTGAGGCATGATGTCATCTGTGTCCTCCTGTCCCACACCCCTATCTTTAACGGTGTCCCTATGCAGCTCTACATGGCCCAAAGGATCTCGTTCTTGTCCACTTAACCAATGAGTTGCGCAAGAAACCGGGTCTGAGAAAACGTCAGAGGAGCTGGTCCATGTCTGATTGCAGCCAACAGCCCCTGGGAAGCGTTTGCTGATGCTCTGTTTTCCCTTCTGCACTAGAGGCAGGGGTGTGTGGAAAATCACAGATTATAACTGCAAAACACAAAGTAGACACACGCACTGAGAGGTGGGCTTCCATTGTTGGACAGTAAGACTCGCAGAGGAGCCCCAAAGGGACCCTTTTCCAGACACAAGCCAAGTCCCACTGGACATCAAACGACTCCACTGGAAGAATCGGGTTTAAGGCCATTTTCAACAGTGATAGAACTCTGAGTTTGTTTTATATGTTCTTGGTCTTATTTCAGGGGAATCTCTTCTGGAACCTTCCATTGTTTCTACACCTCAGTTATTACTCAGGCTTGTTTTCCCACCTTCTTGATAGTTCAACCTTTGTTCTGACATTTAGTTTCCCCCTTTCATACATCGGCTGTGTTCACGCCTCAGTTTGCTCACATCCTGAGGTAGTCATGGTTGTCATGTGGGTTTAATTTAATGTGAAGAGAATGAAGATCAGGAGCCATTCGTTAGGCTTTTGTGTAACTATGTATAGCTGTTTTGTTTGTTTTTTTTTCTGTGTGTTTCTTTTTTAGAAGGTGGGTTTTTTTTTTTTTGGGTGGGTGGGCTTATTTGAGTTCTTGGGTCTTTTGTGAAGTGGAACAATTGGATAATAATTTTTTTCCCCCATATGGAAAAGCCCATATCTTAAACCTATGAACAGTTGTGTAACAATTTATTTATTTATTTATTTAAATTGTGTTTTTTTGGGGGGCTTAGTATCTAAAATGTGATAGTTTGGTTTGGCTCTCCCTTCTCTGGTTCACCATTTAGTCACCAGTGGCAGATAATCATGAAGCTAAGTGTTGTAACGTTCATTGTTTAAAATGAATTGCAAGCCTGTAGCAATGAAAAATTAGCGCATCCATTCCTCGTAAAAACGAGAAGGTTCTAAGTGGAAAAGAGCTGAAACGTTACCTCTGTTAACAAATGTCTTTGTAGCCACTGTTTTCATTGGCTGAGTCTGAACGGTGTCATAAACTAACAGTTAAGTAGTTTTATTTTTTCAACACGGCAAGATAGGAAAAAAAAAGGATGTTGGATTTCCATAAATTTTATGCTTGGTTACTGTTGTTTACTACACTGAATTACTCAGCTTTTGCTGGACTTACCTCAAGGTGGTAGGAAATATACTCGTAGAACAGTTTAAAAAATAACACAAGATGACCGTATTAACTGAATAACTGACATTTTATTTTCTACAAATGTCTATACCAGTGCAACAAGTGCAGCGCAATAAAATGATACAGGTCTGTGTGGCCAACGCTGATGTGGTTTATAGTGAAAGATGGTGAGTCAGAGCTAAATGCTACACTGCCGTATGCAGCCAAGATGTGGTGACAGTTTATCCTTCCACTGTTTTTTTTTTTTTCTCTTCTTTCATTTGCCTTTTTTTAAATTGTTGCACTTTTCAGTTAGTTGTAGCAGCGACATTTTGGCCTCTCGCCAAGTATATTGTGCCTCTGAGCTTCCACATGCAGAAACATTGCTGAGGGCACAACAAGGCAGATGACCAAGATATGCAGGTATAACTTGGCAAGGTTGGGATTTCCCTCTGACCACTGCTCATCTCTGCTAAACTTAAATAGTTGATTTGGGATATGCTGTCAACTCTATCCCATGCTGGAGACACTTTTCTGACCTGATCTAAACATTTCTTCAATTCCCTTTGTAGGTGAGGTTATTTTTTAATAATAATTCAATAACCTTGATGAGAAATAAATACCCCCCCACTTGTTGTATGTGACAGTCAGTGCAGTAATAACAGTTTTCGGTTTTATCAGCAAGTGTAGCTGGAGCTCTGTAGATCATTGAAAATCCCTGTGAGTGGTTAACGTCATAATTTGGAGCAGAATACGTAGAATTCATAGAGTTCAACTCAAGTCAGTAGATACTCAAGGTAACGGCTCCACTTAGCCGAAGTTGTCAAACTGTGCAAAGTGTGCAAAAATGCAAGCCTCTCAGGCCCCCCCAGTTAACTATGTACACAAGCGGAGATAGAAAATGGCCATGCTACAGTTTAACAAGCCTCACTAAAGCATGGCACACTCTTTACAGGGCCACTGCTGTTTTTCTGCCTTACCTTTAACAAGAAATTTCCCTAATCCAAAAGTATACTAGGAAACTCCTTCCTGTGGCGATAACTGTTGAGCCTGAGTTATAATCAGATCTTGTCAGATTTAACCTGAAATTCAGATTCTAGAGTTTGGATCAGCTGTCAATATGGTGCAACTCCTGTGTCGTCAGTTTGCTCGTAAACGTCACCGTAGAGAAAAGGTTGCAACCTATTGCTTAGCTTCACCGCTGGCCAACATTCCTTTAAAACGTTGCTGATTCGTTCACTTTTGGCCTTTCAGTATGTGTATGAATGCCATCTCCAAGCCATCACTTGGAATTGTCCAATCAGAGCACCCGACTCGAGCCCAACAGTCGTTACTGGTAAAATTGACAGGGCTGCTCTGTCAGCAGCAAGAGAAAGTGTTGCCAGTAGTTAAATGCTTTTGGTTTTTGGCTGTCATTGTTACCAAGTCCTTGATGCCTCCTCTCGCTGTCTTTGGCAAAGCCTTGCAGACCTGTGAGAATGTCAAGCACTGGATGGTGACCCACTTTCTGTGCAGCAGTATAGCAGAACATGGTGGCGCGCTGTCATGGCATGCTGCCAATTTAATCCACAAACCAAAGGTTAGCTCTTCATGCCAAGTTCAACAGGAAGTAGTCATGCTTTGCTTAGCTAGGTGTGCAGTGTTTCATTTGCATAGAGGAGGGGTTTCAGAGTTTCACATTCAGTGATCGCATGCAAGAATTTGACAGAGTGTTCTCAGAAAAACAGGCCGTGATGTTGGTCCCGAATATAGATTTTAGAGATAGTGTTTCTTGAAATATTTTTGGCTTTGGCTCTGAGTGTCTTTTTAAGGAAACTTGTATTCTTTCTTTAGAGATTTGTCTATCTGATTGTCGTCCACACCATATTGGCATTGTGAGATGATTTCCTCACACATACAGAATGTCATGCCATGTTTATGTGATTCAGTACTGAACCTGATGTGTAGCCATGTACAAATAGGGCACTTTTCCACTGCACCTGGTACCAGAACGTATGGTACAAAAAAATTGGTACTGCCCCTTTTCCATTTATTTCCAGTCCAGTGCTGGTACCAAAACAGCTGGAGTAATTGTTTGGTACTTTAGGTTAGGTCCTGCAGACATTTATTGCCAATTGGTTATGCAAATATACCACCTTGCAAACAAAGTACAACTGCTAATTTTGAAGAAATACAGCTACAAACTCAGAATACAAGAATATGTACAGTAATATATATATAAATTTTTTTTTACTGTAAATATTATTAAATATGTATAGACAAATATATATATTTGTCCATTCATGCATAATTACCTTTTTTTTTTTTTACTTTGTATGAAAAGACCCCAAGTTGCAGTTGTGATCTGGTCAGAAGAAGAAATTCATCAAGGTCTTGATGGCATGAAAAGAAAATTTATTTGCAAATATAGCAGACCTTATGTATTAATATGTGTATTACTGGTATTTGTATTATTCATATTATTACGTATTGTTGATATGCATGTTTTGCATGTCATATTGATATGCAAAATGGCACTGGTCACTGACCGTACCAGTTTTTTATGAAAACATATTCAAGAAGTATCGTTGAGTCCAGTACTGTTTTGAAGTGCCAGGAGTTCTGGTACTAATGCAGTGGAAGAGCACCCATAAACAGCATTCAGGTACTTAACAATGGAGTAGCTAGACAATGCACTCAGCCTTTCTCTCTCTCTCTCTCTCTCTCTCCCTCTCTCCCCCCTCCCTCTCTCTGGCTCTCCCTCTCTCCCTGGCTCTCTTTCTTTTTCTGTCTCTCCTCCCTTGCTCTCTCTCTCTCTCCCCCTCTCCTCACACACATGTTCAGGGACAGCTTTGTCACACAGAATAGCCCTTTCTGACAAGATGTCATTTGAGGTCTTTTTGTGGTGAAACTTGACAGAAGTATTTTTTCCTGACAAGCCTTCTAGCTTCTTACTATGTCAGGGCTTCCTGTGGTGACATTGCAAGGCCATGATTGTTGACAAAAAATGTAAGTCCCTACTCAGAATCTCAAATTGTGGCATGAGTGAATTAGCTCCTGAGGAACCTTCAAGCTCACGAGTCCATCGTGATGTTATTGGACTTCAGATGTTACTGGTTCGGTGTACTTCTAAAGGGTGATGTGAGGGGGGGTTGTCATCAGGGAAACCTCATGCGGTTTATGTACCTCTTTTCAACATGCTCGAAGGTAATCTTCCAGAAGTCTTATGCATCACAAAGAAAGCCGCGTCATAACAGAGCTGAGATTAAGCTGACTGTTGTAAACTAATTTTATTTTTGATTGTGAATAACTGCGATGGCGGGGAGGGGGGGGGTCTTTGTAAGTTAAACTATTTTTATTGTAACAAAGGAAATAAAAATATGGGACTCCTACTTTGTGCCTGTGCGTTGATGTTGTGGAATGAGAGTGAGTGTGTGGTTGGTCTCACCATTGCCCTCTGCCACCCCTTAATTCCACGGCAGCCACGCACATCAACATGTAGCCCATCACGGCAGGACCAGTCAGTTGTGGCAGGGTCCCAAGATGTTCCAGAACAAGCTTCTACTTCTTTTTTTTGTTCAGTAGAATGGTCCTCATATGACTGCGTGATGAACAGAGACCTCACTGCCATTATAAGTTGAATACGTATGTCAGTAACAGCAATCATATCGCAGTGTGTGGAAATGAGCCAATGAAAAATAAGCTCTAAGCCAAGTCTTTCTAACACTTTTATACAGAACCTTCTGTCCCCCACCATCTGTCAGTCAAACACTAATTTGTACGACCGGGCAGTGTAGCGCTGTGATAGTAAGTACAGGTTTGTCCTCCACGCCCACCTTTTTCTTTAATAATCGTCATGGATGCTGGTCTCCCACTCGTAACGGGACCTGGTACAACCTGGTGCAATGGAGCTAAACATTGCGTTGCAGATTGCCCTGTAGTTGTCCTTGTCTTTTTCAGATCTATATTAACATGTTTTTTCAGATCTATATTAACATCAGATCTATATTAACCTTCTCGCAACTGTACTGACTAGTGCCAAGCCAAACATGTAATCACCTCAGCTAACATGGTGTGTGTTTCACACCTATGCGTGTGTTGCTAATGTTATGCTATGCCAAAGGAAAATGATATAATATACTTCCCTGCCTTGTTTTACAGGTTCCGTCTACATTTCTTATATACCTGTTCTTTGTGTTTTATGCTACTGCCGTTTTACGAACACTGTGTGTGTGTGTTATAGTCAAGTACATCAAAGTTACAGGCTCAAAATGAGGCAACACAGGCTTACAGGGGCTACCTGTTTCAGCGAGGTGACTCGACCACAGTCGGGCAGAACGAGGTCCCACCAGAAACAGGAAGTGTGGGAGCCCTGAAATCATAAAGCGGCTATGCCCAATGATGTAGAATTATTTTACAGCACTCACAGGACTAAGAAAAACAGCCAGTCAAATTACTGCAGGGTTTTGAAGCCGTTTAGCATTTTATCTGTCACATGGACTTTTAACCACGTGAGTGTGGATGTTTGCATTGGATGGTGGCTGACCATAAACCTAGCTAATCGCTAACTGCTTGCATCTACACAAGCTTTCTACCTGGTTCTGTGAGCATTAAAAGTAAACAGCTCTAGCCTTCACAAATACAACCAAAGCATTTTTGAAAAGTATCCTAAACAGATGTTTTTTCATTACAGATCTTTGCTAAGCCAGCTTTAATGGAGGGTAAAGTACAGAAATTATTTTAGTAGGTGTAGTTTTATTTCTATGTTCAGTGGCCAAAAACTGGTAGTAACTGCAAGAAACTAGACAAGTGTTGTCCTGGTGTATTAACAACATTTAGCTTCAAAGTGAAAAATATGGCATTAATATCTCCAAATATTTATTACTTCCACGCTTTCAGTAATGGCTTAATTCGGTAATAATAATCACTCACATAGAACCAGAGTAAAGACTATGTAGAGTAAAACAGCCTGACAAATGTTTCAAATATTATTTCAAGGAAAAAAAAATAAACATTTTCACTTAAAGACAAAGCATTGAGGCTCGGCTGTCAAGTGTGAAAGTGGCGCGTTGGCTGTACACCATAAATTTCTCCTCTGCAATTACTGGCGATCACAAATTGAGCATGATGCTTTTTCTCAAGAAGTAAAACCTCTTCCTGTTTGTGAATCTGAGGTCTATGAACCTGATCCAGCACTACCACTTACCAGGTTACAGTGCATGCATTGGAAGAAGTCCTTGCAAGTCCCAGAGCTCTTCAGAGAAGGCTGCCAAGAGCCCACACGGCCAAGATAACCCTAATTAGAGGACTCTTTTAGCCCTATTTTTACTCCCTGTACAATTAGCAACTGATGACAGCGAACAGTCATACATTCTCAAGTCTTGCTGGCCTGTGCTTGTTTGCTTTCTCTGTTCATGCAGGTTTTGTCCTGCTTTTAATTGACTGGTTGTAAATAGTGAACTTCATCCATGTCCACAAATGTAGGGTAGGTGTTCGAAGGTCATAAATTGACTTCTGCAGATTAATTTACATCTAAGAGCAATCGTTATTTAAAAACAAGAGCGGCGTAGGTTTGGTTTCAGCATTGGTAGAGACAAAAATAGCCTCCGACCCCCCACCCCCAAAAATACACACAAGGTATAATTTGGGACTCCCACAGTATTGGTAGTGACGTGTCCCTGGTGCCCACACCCAAATTTACACACTTGCTGATCTTGAGGTGAATCACTTTCTGATTTTTCAGTGGAGGCACTTTTACAACTTCAAAATATACAACATTTTATAACGATGGAGATCAGAAAATGCCTTGTACCACTCAAATGACTTACACTCATTTCACAGGAAACATGCCTGGTGCCTGATAAGCAGAAATGAATACAGACATCTTATTGGTAGCCTAGAATTTAAAATTGATCAAAACCAATTTTGTGGGTTAATTCCATATTGACAGTGTTATATTATTGAATTACTGAATGGAAGCTGAGTTTTTGTACTTGATTCAACCATGGGCTGTTGACGGAATGTGAAATCATGACAACTAGTGATGTGCTCACTTCTGCCCCCCACAGGTCACCCCACGTGTCTCCAGTTTACTGACAACATGATGCATGCCGTGCTCACATACCAGTGGCAGTGCATCGAGTGCAAGTCCTGCAGCCTGTGCGGCACCTCTGAGAATGATGTAAGACACCACCCGCTAACCCTTCAACCCACACCGACAGCTACCATAGCAACAGAATGACGGCTGCACCTGGTAGCCAATCAGGGCACAGTCCGCCCTTTCCTTCCCTAACCAGTAAGGCAGGCTGGCTTTTTCTCACCCTGTTCCCAGGACCAACTTCTCTTCTGTGATGACTGTGATCGAGGCTACCACATGTACTGCTTGAAGCCACCCATGACTCAGCCCCCAGAAGGTGAGGTGCCAGCAGACCTGCCCCATTTGAAGACCAAATTCCAAAATCATTCAATCTGTACTGTAGTGTTTTGCTTCACGTTTTAATCCATCTGAGGAGGCTAACAGTCTCCCATTTTATGATTCTGACAGACCTTTCTGTAATAAGCACTGTATTTTTTCACTCTTCTCTCCCTGCCTCCCTCCCTTTCACTACAGGGAGCTGGAGCTGCCATCTGTGTGTAGACCTCCTGAAGGAAAAGGCCTCTGTGTTCACTGAGACATAAACACAGGCAGGGGGCGCTGCCTGAGGAGAGACGGGCGTCACAGAAGCACGCACGCACGCACGCACGCACAGATTACCACAACTGACATATGCCAATGTTTGCTGTCATTGAACAAGCAACAATAAAAAGCAGTTTCATACATTCCTATTCACACAAGGCATGACGCTGACGCATTCCTGCTAACAGTAACACGGAGTCAGGAGAGGTTTCACATTCATACTTTGTACCAGTGTGGCTCATGACATTTTAATAAAAACAATAAACAAAAGCCTCAAATCTTTTATTTAACATAAAGTGATTGATCACAGTGGTATTTAAAAAATTTTTACAATTTGTTAGCTAATTCAAAATATTTCCCCTTAATCTTTCTCAGTACACCACGTGTTCACATTTTGTCTGGAGTAACAGATAAAAATGTGGAATAATATTAATAATACTCTAAATAATATTATAAATATGTTAATATATTTACAATATTAATAATATTATATATTACAAATAAGGAGTAAATTCCTTGGACAGGAATCAGTCTTAATCTTACCACCACCAAACAAACTTCATGAATATCTGAGAAGCACCGAATTACGGTTCCAGGTCCTGTTCTTAATTATGCGCAGGTGACGGTTATTTGGTAGCGTCCTTGGATGTAAAGTAAGTAAATTTTACAGAAATTGTTTATAGGTGGAGGTTTTGCGATTTTGTGTGTGTGTTATTCATATTACAATCAGGTATGTCCAGTGTTCCGGCGGGCCCGAGATCGTAATATCTGTAGTATGACTTTGGGACTGTGCAACGCATGTCCTTGTTTCCTTTGTTTAGAGCAACCCACTGAATCTGCCAACTGAAAGAGATCCATTGTCTCCTTTGTTTTGCTGAAGCGCGTTTGTTGCAGTTAAGTAACAGCATGTGTATTTGGTTAGCTGCTTGGTTGAGATCTGCAGGAAAGTGCGTAAGTGCGCACGGTTTGGTTTTACGGTTGGCAGTACTAATTCGGACAGGGGCTTTGTTGCATGTTTTGTTGCATGCGGTGTGTTTACCCTAAGTGCACTCAGTTGTTGATATCCTTTGGTTATTTATTTTTTTGCGCAAACTCAACTCCGAAATTCCTAACTGAAGCGCTCTGAACATTTGCAAAGCGGTTTTCGGAAAAAGCAGTCTCCTTTGCATAACTTCACTAGAAAAAGACAATTGCCGCCAACTCAACATTGCCAGCATATTGTTTCGGCTTCACACACTAAAAGTGGGGTTTATCAATTGACCAGGCGGCTGTCAAAGCCTGCTGGGTTTCCGGTGTTCACTTTCAGCAGTGCTGCGCAATTAACTCTTGGCGAAGTGCGCGCGTAACTCTCACGCTGCGATTTTCTCATGGAGAATAAAATAAGTTTTAAAACGCATATCATTCCATGCATCATTTACAGAAGTAATTTTCTGATTTTAAACAATCAACCCAACTGTTATTTAATATCTGTGCCAAATTACAGCGAACCTGAAGCTGGCAGTAGATCGGTTATATGATTTTTTTTTTTTTTTAGGATTTGCTCAATAGAGTCGAGAGAGCAGATCTTGGTCAAATTGAGTTGACTCTTCTGTCCAATTCATCTCGTACAAATTCTGTAGTAGGACTGAGGTCTGGAGATTGGGCAAGTCAAAGTCAACATTGAGATGTTTTTCACTTTCCTGCTTTGATAGGGAGTTCTTGCAAAGCTTCTGCACGTGTCTTGGAATATTGTCTTGAGTAAAGAACGGTCCAACTAGCGGCAATCCCAATGGAATGGCATGCGTTTAAATGACACTGTGATGACTGTTGAGTGAGATGTTCAGCACAGTAATCCCAGTGATAGTGTCCTAGTAACATCCAACCGTGATTCAGAGTGAGAACCTTTTTTTTTTGCCTGCACCCTGATAATTTTGGATTATGGTTGAACGTCTTGTTTGCTAAACAAAGAAGGTTCAGCCCCTGAATGCTGTTTGCGAGTGATCATTACAGTAGGCAAACAAAAATCTGGTTTCAACAGGCGTACTCAAACCTTTGACTGGTACATAGGCGGAAATCTTGGGGGGATAGGGGGGACATGACTATACATACTTCATTTAAGTGCAATGCAGCACGTGTGCTCTTGGCTCGTGCGTCAGGAACCTGTGTGGGCAGCATATGAGCTGATATAGAGGGCATGGAAAACATTGTGTATTCTGTGTACATGAAGCCATTTTGCCTTCTGACAGCTGTTTTTATGTACTGTATAATGGTTGTGGGAATCTCGTGTGTGGTTTGGGCCACATGGGGGCTTTGTGCTTCCGTCCTCAGGGCTGCATTCTTTTTGAAAACCTTGTAGAGCATGGCAGCACTTCATGGTCAGAATACATCAAGCTGGCAACATGATGG
This sequence comes from Chitala chitala, assembly GCA_025773905.1. Taxonomy (NCBI): domain Eukaryota; kingdom Metazoa; phylum Chordata; class Actinopteri; order Osteoglossiformes; family Notopteridae; genus Chitala; species Chitala chitala. Next base: position 350,914 of record JABJVR010000021.1, on the reverse strand, counting down.
AATGCGGCATTAAAAAGAGACGGCTGTTTATCTTATGCTTTGGCCTGTTGACTGCTAGATGTTTTTTTTTTTTTTTCTTTCTTTATTCAGGTGAGGCATTCTGAGACATTCTGTTAGGTGCAGATATATAGCAGGACAGACAACTTCGGTATTCAAAATTGAGGGATTTGTGGGAAGAAGAATAAGCTATCAAAATGGCTAGTTACATATATGAGTAGTTTATGAATTAAACTTAGTGAACCTTTGGGCACAAGGGGAACCACTAGACCCTGTGATGTTCAGAATTTTATAAAACTTCCCCGACAGCACAGTAAAACAGAATGTGCAAGTCGGATCGGTGTGCAACACAGTGCTCTCTGGATCCTTTAACCTGTATCAGCCTCTGACACTCACCTCTGAGGGACATGTGCAATTCAAGGAATTGACCCCCACAGTGTGCTGGTCACCAATGACTTCAAAATAGAGGTCACACAAGGGCCAGAGGAATGTTAAATGTGATTCAGACCCAAGCTTGCTGGGTGCGCATGGAGAAACATGACAAGAACAAGGATCTCCTGAGAGCGTCACATTTTAACTTGTCTGTGTGCCTTGTTGCCCCAGCTACCTTCAGTGTTCCTCCTTATTCATGTACCGATCCGTTTACAGCTTCTAGGCTGATCACTATCTCCCTGACAATAGAGTTCACGCTGCAGAAACCAGGTTGTAAATCCACAGACCCGACATTTTCCTTCTTTGTATGCAGTTAAAGGCTGGAGGCTGCTGAACTGCCATGCTTTGTTTGCCGGGCTGACATGCGACCCAGTCTCTTGCCAGGCACTTCCACAAGCCCCAGGCTTGTTGGGAGCAGTAAGACTGGCACCTTGCTCTCTATCGTACCACGCCAGGTGCCTTCAGCTGAAGTCTGTGCACTCTGGTCTCAGCCTCCAGCGCAGCTATGTGAAAGAGCCTCACCACAGTAGAGAGACAGCACCCCCTACCTGCCCCTGCCAGTTACTGTTCCTTACAAAGAATGTCATTAGGAGAAAGACATTTCCAAAGCATGCAGAGGCTTGAAACTGACTCTGAGATATTTAGCAGTCATAACAAGATGTTTAGTTTTATAAATGTAATAATACATTAAAATTTTCATTACATACATTACAGAATTAGGCCCAAAGATCAGCATATTTAATTAGTAAATTTTTTCTCAAATTTATACTTAGATTTAAAATTTGATTTGTAATGTAATTCATCATAAAAGTGACCATTTCTAAAAAATTAACTGTTGAATATCTGTTTTGGATGTTTTCTATCTTGTTTCTTTGTAATGGGTGTGGCAGTGGGAACAGAAGCAGGATTAGCAAGGCGTCGGTACACCTACACTATGAGTTTTGTCTATTTGTAAACCAACACTTATTTGTAAACCAACAACCATTAATGATCGTTGTAATCCCACCACACCTGGAGAATGGTGGAGATACAGGACTGAAATGGTTTTGTCTCGACTCCCTGTCCACCGATAATTCCATGCTGTAGGGCCAAGAACAAGAGGCAAAGTCATGGTATTACCTTTATTATCTCTTCCTGCAGGAGGAAAGGGAAAGAAATAAAAGCTTCTTGAGTAGAACCGCCACAGGCAGGAGGAGCAACAGTATGGAAGGTATATTGAATTTGACCTAGAAGTGCACAAGTTAGAACAAGCAACAAGAAAAAAAATCTGGCAAAAATATTACTACTGACCACAAAACAATAGTTTTTCTTAATATGTCCAATAATGTCTATAGAAATAGTCTGAAGTGCTGTATTTTCCAGTAGGCATAATTCCGTAGCCTTGTGCTGTTTACACTAAGTAACGTTTTGCATTACTGCTCAGCCACCGTATCTATCAGGTCGCCAATATGTATGTGAAGGATCTACATATAAGGCCCGTAGTTTTGGCATATGGGAATTATAATTATACAGGTAAACAAGAACATGAAAAAACACCCGGCGACCAAACTTTGTGAATGTTCAGCAGTTTTATTTTATCAGCATACATGACACATAAAACAATGGTTGATGCGCCACCAACGACAAATTTATCACTGCTGACTTCACCCTGCGATCGGCCAACGCTGGCTGTGTTCCGCCTTAAATTTCAGTCCGATTTGTTTGATGGGGAATGGGAGGGTTAGGTTTAAATGAAATTTAATTAAAGCAATCTTCAGTTGAAGATTTGTGGTAAATGGGGGTGAGCAGTTACAAGCAACAATGTGGCCATTCACCCACAGTCCTGGAGCTCATTCTTACAAAGGTCACCTTCACCTTAAACATATCAATCAAGGTGTGCATTGCTGTTTTTAGAAAAAGCCTAGAGTCACCATATAGGTAAAAAAAAAAAAAAAAGGTCACAGTATATACATGTTGGGTACTGTCAATCTGAATCAGATGGAGTGTGGTCTTTATCATCTACAAGCTCTACAAAAAAGTATATATACACATTAATTTCATACGTGACCACTGTGGTCGTACTTTAATAATGCAAATGCCTTTGATGATGGAATGGATGAGAAATCTCACATTAACGGCTGCGCTGCTTCTTCTGGTGCCTGAAAAGTCAGCGCAGAAGGGGACCTTGAGTCTAACGTGGAGGATGACTGTTGGCTCGTCCCCACTCCGAGGGCTCTTTTCTTTAAGCAAACTCCTTCAACGGCCCGCCCCCCAGTTAGTCGTGAGTGCTTTATGTAAACAAGTTGCTAAAGAAAACCCAACGTGTCTCTCTTCCGGACCCCAACAGCACACCACTGATCAATCCTACACCAGTGACATGATGGAAAATTGAAAGGTAAATATGGCTGGGGGAGGGGGTGTTATTTCACTCAGCTTAATGCTTCAGGCACACTGACACTGTGATCACTTGAAGCATTTTGTTAATTCTAGGAAGACTCGTAAAACTAGTGACAACTAGTGACTAAAAAGTCCAGACTAAAAGTGAGAATGTACAAAAAGACATGAAGCACCAAAGGGCTGAAATGAAACATTAAAAAGTCCACTTTATCTTGTACAGAAGCTGACCTTTCTGCCTCCGGTACATGTGCCGACGTCAGACGTTTAAGGATGACATGCAGGACTGGCTCGTGTGAACCAAACAGAATACTGACACCTTTCAGTAACCACAGTAAGCATCTGCAATCCATTTCATTTGGGCAGCTGGGCAAAACCCCTTTTATTGGCAGTGTTCTGGTGTTAACGTCTGACTCGCAGCACGGCTTTGGGCTTCTTACTTGAGTACACCTCACGGTGTACGCAAATAACGATCCACTGAGGGTTTAGCAAGGGTTACAGGACATAACTATAAAGGCAGCACTGTAGTTGCTGATGCCACACTGGTTGAGTAGCTAAACCGTTTCTTTGCCAGGTTTGAGGTTAATAGGACCACTATGATCTCAGTGCCCCCAGCTGACAAAAACACCCATACTCACAGACTGAAGGAACAGCAAGTGAGGTGGATGCTGAAGTCGGTCAGTCTGAGAAAGGCTGTTAGAACTGATGAAGTGCCGAGCAAAGTACTCCAGGCATGTGCCAACCAGATCACGGGGGTCTTTACAAAGATCTTTACCATCTCCCTGGCACAAGGCATCATACCACCATCATCCCATTTCCTAAAAAGCCTTTCTCGGGGGGACCTATCTAATTATACACCAGTCGCTCCAAACCAGTAATTATGAAGTGCTCCCTCCCTCAACCCACATCAGTTTGCCTATAGCTAACAGGTCAACCGAGGATGCCATTGCAGTCACAATCCACACTGCACTGAGCCGCCTGGAGCACCAGGACAGATAGGCGAGGACACTCTTCGTTGATTTTAGTTCAGCTTTTAATACTATCACACCGGACATCCTAGTTGGCAAATCGTTTGATGTAGGCCTGTCTTCCACAATCTGGATCAAACTATTTCTCACGGTTCAGACATGAGTTAAAACCGGCCCCCACATTTTCTCCCCATGACACTGAGCACTGGAGCACCCCAGGGCTGTGTCCTCAGTCCACTTCTCTACTCTCTGTACACATATGACTGTACACCAGCCTACCAGTCTGACACCATCATTAAATTTGCTGACAATATAACTGCTGTCACGCTCATTTCAAGAGGACAGCACAGCATACAGGGATGAGATAGTGGTGTTCAGTGAATAACCTGACACTGAACACTACAAAGACTAAAGAACTGATACCTGACTTAAGTAGGAAATGTGTCACAGATCCGGCCCCTCTGCATAAATGGGGCATGTGTGGAAAGGGTGCAGACTTTTAAATACCTGGGTGCCCTTGTATTCAAGGGTGTCACATGGCCATGCAACACCACAGGTACCATCAAAAGAGCACAACAGAGACTCCAATTCCTGAGAGTAATCAAGAGGAACAACAGGAAGAGGAAGCTGTTGGTGGCCTTTAACCAGATGACTATTGAAAGCCTTCTCACATATTGTATTTCTGTATGGTATGCAAACTGCTCTGCACCAGACAAAAGGGCCCTGCAAAGAGTAAGCAATACAGCTGAAAAGATCACTGGCTGCTCACTGCCCACCATGGAGGATCTCGCCACCTCATGCTACCTAACTGAGCTACCAGCATCATGTTGGACTCCACTCACCCTGGGCATCACTTCTTTGAGCTGTTGCCCTCTGGCAGGTGCTACAGGACAGCCAAAGCACAAACAGCCAGACTACAGAGCCATCAGCTCACTAAACAAACACTAGTGTCCATTTTGTTACTCATTCATGCCACCATCTTTGCACTGTGGTTTTATTTCTGATTTATTGTTGTCTTGTGGTGGTATTTTGTGTTTAATGCATCATTAGAATAGGAATATTTTGTTGTATACAAGTGTACAATGACAAAGGCATTCAATTAGATTCAGTTTAATTCAGGTTGTGCTCTTCTACTGTTCCGGATTGCATGGGACAGGTGTGCTCTCCTGCAGTCACCTCTCTGGTACTCTGTGTCAGGTCTAAAGCAGCCTTTGATCTACGGTGAAGGTCAGTCCACTGTGAGGACAAGCTGTTGCTACACTGCTGGCTTACAGAAACAGCCTTGTCAGAATAAAAATTCATTTATTATAAAAAAGCAGCACATGTAAATGATTGAAGGGTGGCTGTAAGGGAGACTGCAGAGAGTTTTTAGCATTGCTATTTCTCTGTATTGCAGCAGATGTACAATGCAGAACATGGTACCTCTTACTCTAAAAAGCACTCAGCCTTTTTGAAAATGTGGTGAAACCGTGAAATTCTACGTACTGAGAATGGCTCCGCCGGCCCACTGGACTAAACCATTCTAGACGTGGTGGGGGGTGTTTTGGATAGTGGGAGGTAGGGGCACACTCCAGTGTTCCAGGGTGAGGGCCAACCCTGCTAGAGGTCCCCCTGTTTCTGGTTGCAGTTAGTGCAGACGCGGACAGGGTGGTCCCAGCCCCGGGAGGGGACGGGCCGCCGCTCTGGCGAGCAGTCATCGCACACACCCTGGCCGCAGGCCCGGCAGTGGTGCTTGGACAGCTTGGCACTGAACTCGCGCTGGCAGTGGTGGCAGCACACCATGTCCTGATCGGGGACCCAATACGCAGGGCGGGCAGCATCCTTCACCAAACCTGGTGCAGGATATTAGGATCACACATATGACATTGCAAAGCAGAATGTCTTAATGCTGCAGAGTACTGCAGGCTGACACTCACCACAACTGCATGCTGCAAATAATATTCTGAATCAGTTACTCAATTATATTTCACTTTGGAGTTATATACATAGCTTCAGACCTCATTAGTGATTATTATTCTGCATAGTTAAAATTACCGTTATTGCGGATGTCAAAAATGCATCATTGCAGTTTTGTCAGTGGTGATTCTGCCTTGTAATAAGCAACAGGGTGCTGCAGTATCAACCACGCAGGTTGCACTTAAGCGTATCTTCCAACAAATGAAATGGAACTTGTTATATTTAAAACAAATCCCTTTGTAAATGAAGCAAGCACTGCCAATTAAGTGCTGGTGTAGAAAAATCAGTGAGTGTGAATGCTCACCTAGCGGGATGTCTATGGCATTGACCACAGCCCCCAGCGTGTTGTGCACCGCCTCTCCCACCTTCCTGGCTATGAGTGTCCCGCTTTCATCATCCTCCAGATCCAGATCCAGCAGCTCTGTGCAGGGAAAAGGGAGGACGAGGCGTTAAAGGACAAACGGGCACCACGAGACGGCAGCGGGCTCGGTGTGGCGCCTCACCTGGCCGCAGGCCCCTCTGCTCAAAGCAGGCGTCGCAGACCCGCACGGGCGCCAGGCCCCAGCCTCGCTCCGGAACGGGCCGGCTCTTGGACGAGCAGTTGTCACAGAAGCCCTCCCCGCAAGCCCGGCAGTGATGCTTGGTGTCATTGTCCTGGAAGACTGCGCTGCACTTGTGGCAAGTCTGTTATACAAAGAGGGAAGGTGTCACTAACTGACCCCTCCTGCCTGCCTGAGCTGTCCTGAAACACGCCCCCCAAACACTGAGCCAGGTTAAAGAGCTGGACTAACGATCTTGCCAAAAGGTCATGGTCAAGTCCTAGATAAAGTGAACTTATTATAGAGCTTGATACATCAGTAAATGGGTTATGCTGAGACAGGCTGTGGCTACACATGTCACTTCGCCTAAGTGTTTGATGAAGCTTATATTAACAGGGAGGTCATTATCAGTTGTTCCACCTAGCTGTGCAAGATAATAGGGAATAAATGGAGGAAAATTTACTGTAAATGACTCCTTGGCTTGCAAAGTGCTACCTCTGTGTTCACTGGGGGGGAGGGGCATAGGGTGAGGCTGGGCTCATCTCTCACCATGATAAGGGAGTTGGGTTTCCAGTAGGCCGGGGCGATCTGGTCTGTAAGCCAGGAGGTGACAGCTTTGGCAGGCTTGACGCTGAGCTCTGACACAGACTGTGCCATGAAGTTGACGCCGTCCAGCAGGCGCTGGGCTGCGTTGCTGTTGTCCTTCAGGAAGCCATCAGACTGCATGTGGAGGAAAGCAGGACCCAGCAGTTGCAAAGAGTCTAGACTAAGGGTGAATAGCGAACATAATGTAGCATTCCTTGACTTTCACCGCTACGTAAAAGTAAGGGTTCAAACATAAGGCAACGTGACGTTCTGTCTCCTGCACTGAAAATCTGTTAACATAAAGACTCTCGAGATGGTACGTTTTAAAGGAAAGCACTTTCACCCATCTAAATAAGCAGACAGGGTAACTAAAAGAGACCTGTGTGTCATCTAAAATAGAGCTTAACTTCAGTTTCAAACATTCAACACAAGCAAAAGCTACTATAAAGCAATGTATGTAAAATAGTTTTTTTTTTTTTTTTACCCCCGGCCAAATATGGCGAATCTCAGTGCGGACCACAGTGTCCACCGGATCTTGGTTCCCATACCAGTACTGCCGGCTCCGGTAGATCACCCCACAGTTGGGACACTCGATCACATACCTGTAAGTGCACCCATACTCAGTTTCTGCATTTTACACCTAATCTGAATTTGCAATGCTTTCCCCTCCAGATGCTCACCCCGACCAGGCGTATCGAGCGAGGCCCAACCAGGGTGAGTCCGAGGATGCAGACGTCTTGGGCACCACAATCACCTCCTTGCCTCCCTCGTAGCACGCCTGTAAGGTTCGAGACCATTTAGTCAGGCAACATGCGGCATTGCCAACATACGCCGTTGGCATCGACTGCCTTCTGACTGTGCTGACAGCCGCCTTCTGACTGTGCTGACAGCCGCCGTCTGCCCACCTTGCAAGTGTAGACACGGTTATCGTAGTGGGGCGAGTACCGGCAGCGGTGCTTGGCCTCGTGGGCCACGCCCTCTCGCAGGTGGTTCATGCTGTTCCGGCAGCCAGACCTGGAAGCCCATAGAAATGGCACAATGTCAGCCTTCTCCTGCCCATGTACTGCAGCTGGTGCCCCACCACCTGTGTCACAGTGACACTCACCCACAGCTGAGGCACAGGCTTGAGCAGGTGAAGTACTCGTCAGGGAAGAAGGAACTGTGGGCCAGGTGCTCATCGGGGATCTCGCCGCTGAAGCGCTCGCTTAGAGCCTGAGGACAGGGAGCAAGAGGTTCCACAAGCACACGTTACAGCCCCGACATGGGGAGGGTCCTGCAAGGCACAGCCTGACTCCCAAATCAAAATCATTACATTCGCAGCACAGCCTGACTCCCAAATCAAAATCATTACATTCGCAGCACAGCCTGACTCCCAAATCAAAATCATTGCATTCGTAGCACAGCCTGACTCCCAAATCAAAATCATTCAGGACTCTGCTCTTTTTTCCTTAAATTAGACACATAAGGCAAGTTGACAACGTACAGTCATGTATTGTGCACACGCACACACACACACGCACACACAAACACACACACACACACACACACACCTGCAGAGCTTTATAGATGACCAGCGGAGAGCGAGGAGAGCGGGTGTTGTTGTTGTCCAGCTGCTGCTCCAGGCTGCGCAGCAGACCACTGAAGTCGGTGGGCGGGTTGTAGGTACGAGTGCCCCTGTACTGGATGGAGCTGAAGGCCTCAGGGAAGCGGCCCAGCTTACGGAAACGTTCCTGCAGCAGCCTCTCAGCTGTCTCCCCGGGCTTATCTGCATAACGTCAAGGAAGCAGGGTGACGAAAGTGGCAGAAAGGGGTGGCACACACAAGAACCATGACAAGGAGCTTGGAGTTAGAGTCCGTGTTATCAATGAAACGAGGTCTAGATAGACTTGCATACATTTATAGTCCATTTGGTTACAGTGTCTGCAGAAAAGCAATTACTCATTCCCATAAGCACTAAAAAAGAACCAAAGTGCATAAAGCACATGCAATTCAACAGGCACATGGAGATAACCACAGCCTGGATGACTAAGAACTTTCACAGACATTAGGCATGTGGTTAGTTTTTTGAACACACTAAGTATTGCAAATACAGAGTTTAACACATAATGGTGAATGGTGTGCACCCTTTGTGCTGACAGTCTCAGGCAGCTTCACTGACCAGAGCCCAGCAGCTTGGTGTGGACGGTCTCGTGGAAGATGATCACTGCAGGGCCCAGTGTGGAGAGAGGCACGTCCAGGCCACAGCGTGCCGTGGTGGCCTTCAGCTCCTTGGTGAAGTGCTTCAGGTAGGCCTCGGATGCGTCGCCCAGGAACTTAAACAGGTCGTCGTGCAGGCGGTCGGCATGCGTGCGGTAGATGACCACGTCCGAGATGGCCAACACTTTAAGAAGAAGACGCGTGCGCTGGCCCTGATTGGAGCTGGCCCCCAGCAAGCCCTCGGTGTCAATGACCACTACCTTGTGGATTGGATTCAGCGCCGCCCAAACGCCCACCGTACACGACTCCTGTGTAGGCGAGGTTTTGAAGACCTCCCGTCCGAGGAAGAAGGTGTGGTTCAGGGTGTGTGACTTCCCCTCTCCAGTGTTGCCAAAGATGGACACCACCTTGAGGAGCTGTTCAGGCATGCAGTCCAGCTTCTTCACAAATTCTTCCTCATCCTTCACCTGTTTGAGGTGCAGAAGAACAAACCAGGTTGTACTACTGTCTTCCAATGGAAAAATGGCTGCCACGTAGATGACAGAGAAAAACATACCACACGTAGCAATAACACAGGGTTGATTTCATTAATTTCTTTAAAGGAATCTTATTTCACTTTCATCCTTACTAACTGCATGGTTGTCTTCATAGAATTCAAATCCAGCTCAGCTGGATTCAGAATTCCACTTCTGTTATTCAACTGTAAACTTTCCACACGCTACAGAAGACGCAAAATTACTCACGAGGTTATGCCCTCACCACCATCATCACCACCACTACCTCATCTGTCACATACCTGCATTTCTTCATTTTCATCCACTAAGAGGAAGCTTTTAACCTTCTCCAAAAGCCTGGCTTTCTCTGCCTCCCCCTCACTGAGCAAAGACCCTAATTCCACTGCTTTGGGTGGCGGGTAAGTGCTCAGCGGGTGCTTCCTCTTGTTCACCCCGCTGTGGGTGCGCTTCTGACAGTCCAAGCACAGGTTGATTTTGCAGCCCTGACAGCGCACCACAGCCCTGTGCCTGCCACCATTCGCCAGGCTGCCAACTTCTCCCTTGCAAGAGTCGCAGAAGGGCACGTGTCCGGGTCCGATCCGAATCCGCTCGTGATTCTTCAGTCGCTCCTGGCGATGGAGCTCGAGCTCGCAGCGCGCACACTGGAGGCTGCCGCACTCGTCACACTCGAACGCAGCGTCCTCGGAGCCCCCGCAGGCGTAGCTCTCCTGGCAGACTAAGTTAGTGCTGACACTGGGACCAGGGCCACTCATTGTCACGTAGTAGTTTAACGGATCACCCTAGGACTGCTAAGCGGTATGGCCCGTTATGCCAAAAGGGTTAAATATGTTCAGCTTCGGTCTTAAATAAATTTCCAGATGCGAATATAAATATTTTCTTCTGTCTACATAACTTCAGGGTCAGATTCCCGACTTTAAATTTTAAAGAAGTTGATTTGGCAGGACGTCTTAAAAAGGTTTTTATGGCATCGTATTTCCGTAAATATCCGTGCTTTTTAGCTGCAAAAAGTTTAGCAACAGTGTAAATATTAAAATTACTTCAAACGATGATTTAATGAAAGCATCAATAATGCCCTTCCTAAAAAACAACAGGAATTTATTCAATTTAACAATGCTTGTTTTACAAATTGTTATACTATAAATAGTTCAGACAACATAAACAACCAGAGTAACTATACACATAAATATCCAATAATTTAGATAGGTATCCAGCATACCTAAACAACCCCGACAAAGTGAAACACTTTTGAAATTATTTGGATAGCTACCAGCGATGAAAAATTAAAAATATAGATGCCATTTACACCAAATTCTCCTTATTGTGGAGCTAATCAATCAATCCTGCATATTATTTACAGTTACCCGGTTACTGTTACAGAATATGGGAACAGTGGCATTTCAAGTAATATTTTAACATCAGAAATCAACACACAACAGAAATCAATGTTTACCCAAAAACAAAAACAGTCGTTGTGTAAAACAAGATAGTAATTCAGTAATCCTTGCTAGCTACCGGCACGTTAACAACATAGACACGAGTTTTGCCTAACGACAAACTGCATCGCCAGTTTCAGGATTTAAAAAAACAAAACTAAACTCTGACTAAAGTGCAATCGTGAATATTAAAGGCATTGTTTTGCTAGCTAGGCTCCCCTCCCTTCTAGAGCTCCCAGAATGTTGTTGCCAGGACAGATCAGCTGATCAGATTATTTTCAGTCACAGGTCAAGTGCCGCGTGGTCAGAGAGGATGCTCTTGTTTCATGGGAATTGTAGTCCAAAATAATGTCACAAAATATCGTAGTGTAACGAAAAAACTTGACATCTGGTGTGTCTTAAGTTGTAACACTGTAAAGCCCTGTGATATGTTCCGAAATAGTGACAGTGTTAATGCCTTTAAAATATTAGGACATTATAGGTATACACAGAGGGGACTAGACTACAAGACCCAACACACACCAGGGATGGCAAGGTAAATAAAACTGCAAAACACTTTTACGGCGACTTTGTCCAAGCTGGTAAAGCAGAGAATATGACGTGTATGTTATACAAGCCAAAGTGGTAGTTTCTTATGTAAAGCTGGGAGGAAACACGATGTGAAAATAGCCTCCACGTTAAAATTACAAGTTTCTGAACTCTTACTGTAAACGAGTCTTTTTTCTTTTTTCTGTAAAGGGAACGCTCCCATCAGTTACAAGCATGCTGAAATATGTTAAAATGGACCTGTAACGACTGCTTTAAACAAATATAACGTGACTGTTGTTCTATTGTAAGTTTATTATGTACTCTTGATGCAAGTACAGGAGACAGTATGATTAGTTTGTGAACAATTTAACACACACACACACACACACACATATA
>JABJVR010000021.1:324661-338896 GCA_025773905.1 Chitala chitala | reverse complement strand
TATAAATAGCACAAAATAAGTCCTCCTTTGCTCTTGGTGCTGAAGCCGATCTCATAGGCCTTCGGTGTCCCTCTGGCGGAGCATGGTCGCTAAACAGCAATGTGGTGGAATTTCAGAGGGCAGGGAGTTATCTGATAAAAACAAATTCCTGAAAGGATGTGGACGTTGAGTAGGGAGGATGTAAGACATCAAAATCTGCACCACATCCCCCAGTCCACAGTCTAACTAGCAGCACAAAACACTATGGTGGAGAGTCACGTCTGGGTATGGAAGCTACTTGGACAGTGCAGCAACACGAGGAGTGTGACGGGGAAGGGGGCCCAGGAGTGAGTCTATCTGAGGAGTGAGAAAAGTGGAGAAAGGCCCACAAAGAACCCAGGGCCACTCGGCTCTGCATTTCAGACAGTCACACAATACTGTGGAAAGACCTTTCGCCACCTCAACCCCAGCCAGACGGGCCTGCGGTTGCCTCACAACCTAACCAGCAAAAACAAAGGTTTGGCTAAATTAAATACTGCCCCCCCCCTCCTCGCCCTTCTTTTGTTCTATGCAGGCAGGGTCAGGAGATGAGGAAATGCAACAGCAAATGAAGAGGGAACACCCAAGGATACAGAGACGCAGGTTCCCAAACTTCTGCTCCCCCAAAAACTGTGCTCTAACCATCATTCAGCAAACTCTGGTACTTTCTACACTCTGTCACTACGTTTTGGTCCCCAGTCCTGTTTTGTCATAAGGAGTCATTCAGTCATGGGTTATGGGCGAGTTCACACAACAGGAAGTGTTGAACAGCTATGGGAAAACACAGCTGAGGCAGCTCACTAATGACTAATGTTTTAATGGGCTGCAGTACATGAAACTGTCTCAGGTGGCAGACAGGACAGTGTCAAAGCACATGACACACCACAGTAGTGAGACAGCAGCTGGCGAAAAAATGGAACAGAAACAGCAGTGATATCAGTGTCTGGCCTCTAGGGGGAGCTCATCACCCCGTCAGAACAGGTTCGACATTGAAGCGGGATTGGATCAGGTATGTGTGAAAGGGCACAGTGGACTGGGCGTCTGTCCTCACAAGTCACAGAATCTCCAACTGCCGTTAAGGGTAAAACAAGTGTCTAGCAGGTCCTGGGATGCCTGCATCTTAGGTAGAGTCTTCCATTCTGATTGTTAGTTAGAAAGGACTAGTAACTCTCACCTTAAAAGAACAAAATCAGAGCTCAATTCCAAAACACATCTGAGATCCAGCCTACCTCAAACAGTCCAACATCCTGTCCAATGACTCCCAACTTCAATCTTGAGTCATGACGCTAGGCCAGACCCAGACAACCATATTCTAGATTGTAACAAACAAAGTGAAGCCCTGGAGGGCTCACCTGCTGCTGCACAGTTGACTCCGCCCCCAGCTCCACCCCCATCTTCGATTCTCTGCCAGCTGGGTGTGGACTTGCCGCTGCCTGCTGTATCCCCTATGCTCTGTCTGTCCGTTGAGAGGGGGGAGTGCCTGCTGACCACAAATCTGTTTAAAAAAAAAAAAAAAGAAACCCACACACATGTAAATCAAAGTGTACACACACATTCCCCGGTCCCAATACAGCAATCCCCCTTAATTGAGCGCTAAAAGCAATTTCTACAGCGGAACAGATTTAATTAAGCAATGATCCTCCTTTAATAAAACCTGCACTAATTAATGAAGCTCTGCTGTAATGTGTCCCACGAATACAAATACCTCTCAAGACGAGCACAGGCATCGTCCCCGTCACAAAGCTAGAACTGAATGCTAAGCAGACACTACATCACATTCATCTGTGACGTGTACGTCATGGTAACAGCCCTAACCTGCCCTGATGGTGTGTCTGTAGCGGAGTAAGTACTGCCCCCATCACACTGGGCTGTTTGTCTGATACACACTGGCTACCACCAAGCAGCCAAGCTGAAGTTGCTGTGGGTATTTACACAAGGAACATTTAGGAGGAAGGAAAAGTACCATAAAAACTCCTATTTGTCAGGATATGACCCTGATCAGACCCCCAAGTGCGGGACCTGGGTCTTTAGCTCAGCAGGCTAATCCTTGTCTGTTAACTCTGACCTGGCTGAGGCTACACGGGTTCGAGCCCCACCCTGATTGCCCCAGTTACACATCCATACTTCCTATTCATACAGTTAAGCCCAGCTGCATACAAGTTTTAGTTTTGGATTGAACACAACATAAACACAACAACGTGCCCTAGCATCCCATTCAGCATTTTGATTAACCAAATAAATTAATTTCTCAAGAGAGGAGATTATATTTCATAATGTTACAGAACAAAAAAACAAGATCAATAAAAGATTTAAAATGTATAAGGTAAAAACTTAAACCTCTTCACATCCACAAAGGCATCTAATCTAAACGGGCTCAGCGGCCCGCCGTGGACGCACTCACCCCTCCGGCATGGACTTCTGGCGCCAGTGGGAGGAGCCGCCGGATCCCGTGTCGCTGGAGTAAGAGAGGCTGCTGGGGGAGGCGCGGCTGTGTGGCGATCGGCTCGTCACCACGGACGAGGCCAGCGCATAGTTGTCCGAACCTGGAGAAAACCTGAGCACGCAGGAAACGTGAGGCGAGGTTATCACAAGGAACTTGATACGCCAATAATGCGCGCGTCTGTATGAACAGCCCCTACCTCTTGGGGTCCATGGGCCTCCCGTCGCTGGACACACTGCGGGGCATTATCGACGCCCTCTCAGGGCGCTCGGTGGAGCCCGTCTTGCCAATGCTGCCACCCAGGCTGACGGCACGTCCGGGCGTGGTCCCTTGGCTCTGCGGCGAGCTGGACAGGGACTGCTGGGGGCTGGAGGAATTGCGCCATTTGCTGTTGTTACTGCGGAAGGGGAACTTGTACTCGAAGGGGACGCCCTCTGTGCTGCCTTTATACTCCACTGCGGGCATGCGATACATCTCTGAGCAGCCCCTGGTGACAGAATGCCCAAGCGTTCAACTTAATACACTACATTCCCCAGAATCCTTTGCATGCGGTGGGACTACGCATACTAATATAGAACTTCCCCCCAGTAATAGTACTGCCGACTTTTATTAATGAAACCCCACACAGTATGGCTGCTGCAGGGGTGCATCTACACACCTGCGAGGTGTGGAGTCATCATGAGGCGGAATGATGACCACTTTTACGGTGACAGAGGTGCGCAGCAGGTCAATCATCTGCTCGTGGGACAGCGTGGCGACAGCCACCTTGCAGATCTCCACTAGGCGGCTGCCCTGGCGCAGACCCGCCTGCCAGGCATAGCCGTAGGGCTCCACCTCTGCCACGATGCCCTCGTAGTTAACGTGGAAGCCAAGCTGACCCAAGCCATTGCGCCGAAGGGTCATCTCTGTGGTAGCGCAGCCCTTGGTCAGGAACTGGAAACACGGTTAGCAAGTCAGGTCACCGTAGCAACAGAAACAGGAACAAGCATGAACCATAGCACTTAGCATGAGCTCACATTAAGCACACAAAAACACTTTTGAATGGGGGGGATGCACAGAAGAAGCTGGCTCTCTGAGAAAGGGGGTCACACAATATGGCTTCTTAAGTATTTTATTCTGTGCAAAATCTGCACTATGTAGTCAGCAAAAAATAAAATATTGCTTGTGCCTGAGGGACTGTAGATGCAAGGAAACAGATTGTCTCCTGAGTTACTCTGAAAGTAAATGAAAGGGGGGAGAAGGCGGGTCTGAACCGGTGAAGACTCCCATATCATTGCTTCCTTTCACAATCAGGAATGCTCTTCAGCCTTAAAGCATTGCCCCGGGAGAGGTGATCTGCCACTGGCTGAGGGTCCTACTCAAACAGGTAACTGTTCAAGACTTAACTGGTGTCGAATGAGTTGCTGAGCAATTACACCGCAACCTGAGCCAGGGTGAGGAAGTGCTACCATAAACATCCTGGCTGGGAGGGAGGGAGGGAGGGAGGAGGGCAGGCTGGTTGCCTAACCGCAGGTAACGTACAGCTGTGAGAACACGACAGCGTGCCTAGTGTTGTGTACAGGCCCGGGCAGGGTAGGACCCAACACACAAACAGGTTCAGTCTCCTACACTCTTCAGGGTGTTATGAAAATACAGGAGAATCCAATTTCCACAACTTCCTGCCAGCTCCAGGCAAAGTACTGGCAGACACACACATCCCGCTTCCAGTTTACATTCGAGAAATGCAAAGTTCACAGTATGCCGTGCGACCTTACTAACTTCCAGATAATTTCATGGGTACGAACAAGAACACGGTTACAATCAAGCCCGACTGACCTCCAGGCGCTTCACGACTTCACAGAAGTCCTCCGTGTTGTTGTTCACAGAGCGCAGCGATATGCATTCGCCGCGCTCGTAGAAGATCTTCAAGGAGGCGGGGCTGCTCGGTGTCCAGCCAATCACGTCGCGCACCGAGCAGTTGAAGACCACCGCTTTGGCCTCGACCTCCAGCAAGATGAGAACGTCGTTAGAGATGGCCAGCAGGCAGTCCAGTTCGGCGCCGGCTCCGTGGTCCTCAGCGTGCACAGGCCAGGTGATGGCGCCGGGGCTGCGCAGTTCGGCGCCCATGTATGGTCGGCTCTTCTCCCTGCGCTTGTGGGCCAGCGAGATGAAGGGGAACTTCCCAGAGGGGTCAATGGGCGTGCTCGTCACATGGCGCTCCGCCAGGTCGCGCAGGTACTCCTGCCGCGTGCGCGTCGCCATGGCGCGGAACTTCTCTGACTTGTGCGCCGCGTTTTCAGCGTTGATCACCTTGGCCAGAAGGAAGTCCCGGAAAACGGTGGATTTGGGGAAGGTCACGCCCTTAGGAATGGGCGGCCCGAAGGATGGGACGTCCCTGGATCGAGCAACAGCCACGCTGTGAACGGAAAACAAATGGAGTAACAGAAGGGGTTAATGTCATATTTCTGTTTTACCCTACTTTCATTTCATTTCTTAGCACCTCTCAGAATGATTACAGATTTTCAATTACTTAAAAATGCTGTTTCATCTATGTACTTGTGGATCAATGAACATAAAATCTACATGCTATGATTACTTAATTTATACAGAAAACAGGACTGCTATTAGCATGTAAAAAGAGTTCTGAAGATTTTGTGTAACGTGGCTTTACCCATAAGAGTGGTTTTTAAGGGAAAGGATTGAGGATCTGTTTACAGAGGGGCCCCCCCACCACTACCCCTCGACCACCACCCAAGCAGAGCGGTGTGTCGGGTGCTGGGTCTGCTTCAACACACAGGGCAAACTCTCCAGCTCGCCCCATCTCCTCCCCTTCATTAGTCTTGCGGATCAGACATCTGAAGCTTCCTGTGCGTCTGGTATGTCAGGAACTCAGAGCGGTCACTGAAACTGAGAGTTTGGGTTTGTTTGGAGAGTGAGCTTGCCTGGGGGGAGGGAAAGGGCGGGGGGAGGAGCAAAGCAGTCTGTGGGGAAGCTGGTGCTTATGAGAAACAAGGGGAAGGTATGGTTCGTGATGGGGCACAGCCCCTTTGGAGTGAAGGAGGTGAAACATATATGTAGTGGGGGGGGGGGTGGCTCTACAAGGCAGGCTCCAGTTACGCAACTCCCTGGAGTAAGTCTACCTCTTGGATAAGACGACAAATCCCTCCTTCTTAGGGAGGGAGGGGGAGAGAGAAAAACCTGTGTTAAATAATGGCTTTGAGGCAGCTACTATTGAATAGGGACCACTTGTCAGTTTAAGGATGGCTGGGAGCTGCTTGACAGCATAGCTCAGCTTACGTGACATGTGACCTTCCTTCAATTCCAGTGACAATCTTACACCACTACAGGCCACACCACTGCATTGTCTTCAATTAGCCAGACACCAGACACCCTACTGTCACACTGCTGCATGTCTAAAACAATAAGCCATGCAAATTCCAAATCCCCCCAGCCCGCCCCACCAAATCGAAACGTGCCAAGACCGCGAGTCCAGCCCGACGCCGTAATGAAGCACTGGGTTTTTAACGTGTCGCTGTCTACAAGACTTCCGCAACAGTGACGAGCCAGACGCCATGCTTCAAAAGCCGCAATCAAATTGTTTGAGCTTGTCAAATTTAACGACAGGTGCTTTGCGACAGAATTAAAGCATTTCGTGAAGAGGCACAGAATTTGATCTGACGGAGCCCAATCCTTCATTCCTTAAAAAAAGCAACACATCACATACGCTGCTGCATATCTGCTTGAGCAGCAGGCTTGTTCCAGGTCCCCAAACTACATCTAACAGTAGGAGACACCAGTTTGGGGTTGCAGGGGCAAGACGAAGACAGCAGCTGGATGTTGGAGATGGATGCTATTCAGCATTTTATTGCAAACCTGACCCTCTGGCTTGCAGTAGTGCAGCTACCGTGCCCTGGGGCAGAGTGAAACACTTCCTCAAGGGGGCAATTAAAATTGCCCTTCCACCTAACCCCCAACCAAGAACATTACACAGGTTAAGTAACAGGTGCCTGATGGTCAGTGTTGACCTCATATGTCATTGGCTACGCTTTTGAACACAAATGACCGCTGCACAGTAAAAGTAAGTCTATCAGAAAAGGGCAAGAGCTGATAAAATGGCCCGCTCTTGACCGAGATCTCAGGAGCGGGCTGGTGGCTCAATGGGTAGAGCATCAGACTGGGATGAAGAAGTCTCTTGGGTTTGAATCCCAGTACACCCAGATATGTCCTTGAACAAGACACTCAAATGCTAGCGCTCCGCATGTGGCTGGCTACACAAAGGTACATATTGGAGACACGTTGACCAGGCCGTGCAAACATAAAGGAGGATTTTTTTTTTTTTTTTTTATAGGAAAATTAGACCCAGTTTCAGAGATTCGCTTAAGTTGGAAGGAATCACCTCCTAGTGAAAAGCAGGTTCAATTGTTCCTCTCTTTGGAGGAAGTTACATCAAACAGAAGCAAGCCTTCCACCCCAGAGGGTCAGTACAGCAGACGGCAATGACACTGATTAGCGGTTAGCTTGTCCATTTAGAGAAGTAAAAGAAGTGCAGCGACGGACCTAGGACGATCTGAAAGAATGAAAGTTTAACAGCATCTTAAGCACTATCCTCCTACAAGCTCCAACATCTAAGGCCACTTGGTGAGAAAATTCCAGAAACAAGCAAAACGAGGGCTGCTCCTGCTTCAGTGTGAAGTTTGTTCTCGCTCATGAGTACCTCATGAGCAAAAGAAAAAGGGACGCAAGGGAGGGACGCCCTGCTTCAGGAATCGGGCGAGGGAGCATCTTATGAACTAACCCCTTCACGTCACTCTAAGCTCAAGTAAGCGTCAAGGGGACTCACCTGTAACAGGTATTGTCTGAACAGGGATGGTGCACACGCACTATGACAAAGACGTGCTGAAAGTGCGACCGGATGTTCTTGGGAGAGAAAGGATGGGCCCCAGGCTCCTGGAAGACGATGGTCACAATGTCGTTGCCAATGTGGCGCTTCCTTAGTAGCTGTAAAGAATTTTGGAGGGGGTACAGGGAAAATATACCGTTATAAAAAATTCAGGACCCTCATACACCTGTGCTCTGAAATATTAAATTCCACTGATGAAAGACAGCGGGAGCCCTTATTTGATTGGCCGGTTGCCAAGGCATATTATCAGCAACTCACCTGTTGCTTGTTGTTGGGTGTGTAGGGCAACATGGTGGACACATGGAACATAACCTCGTAGTCCTTGTACGTGGTATACAGGGAATGTGTCCCTGTGGAATCCGCTGCAAAGACAACCACCAGTATGAGCGATTCCTGATGGAATCACAGCTTAGGCCTTTGCAGAAAAAAATAGTCAAGTCACGTATTTGACAGGTATAGTTTCTATTCAATATTCTACTGCACAAAAAGGTTTAGAGCAGTGAAGTGTTTCTCTCCTGCATCATTACATCAGAAAGTGTCTGGTGTTAAGACTAAAGCACCTGTTAAATAAATTAAATGAATTAAATAGGAGCCTTTTTGAACGCAGCTCTAACCCACAGGGCAGTTTGGTCAGCCAGACCAATGCCTTCACAATACTGATTAAAATGCAGCAGCTGGGGTCCCCAACAGAGGACCACAAAAGTGTCAAGAGCTGCTTAATCAAGCCTCCAAACGGGAAGGACAGAACCAATGAGATTTTAACTCATTAAGTGCTAATTAATTAGAGACATAGCAGTGTAAACCAGGTCCTTGCTCTATTTAGTGAAGGGCATATCTGTAGAAATAAAGCCCACCAGAACCTGCTAGACAAGAGCCAGTGGAGCTGCATGATTGGTTCATAGAGGTGTCACTCAGGCTAAACATTCCTGCCAATCACTCAGAGAGGCCCAATCAATAGGTGCCAAAGTTCCTTACAGGCATATTAGGTTAATTTGCAAAATTAAGACTACTACAGGTTAGGGAAAGGAAGATATATACAAATGTATTTAAGGGCACAGCTGAGATCAAGGGGGCTAATTTCTGGGTCTGGTTTATGAAAAACAAAAAAGAAAAAGACTAGGCTAGTTGCTTTAAAAAAATGTTTTATCAGATTACAGAAGAAGCCATCACGATAAGAAACTGCTCAGAAAGAGCATCAGATTGGGAGATGTACTGATAAACAAACACACAGACACACACACACACACACACACACACACACACACACACACACACACACACACACACACACGAGTCAGGGCAGAGATGTTTGACCCTAAGGACTGAAAGTGCAGCAGCCACTCCATAACAAGGTCACGAACTGCAGATCGTTAATCTTTTCCTGGCGCACAAAGCCAACTGCTGGCCAATCAGCTTTCGACCACGGGAAACACAAAATAAATCAGTGTGAATAATTTAAGACGGAAAAGGACCGTGGGGCCTACAATTGCCTCGGCAATTAAAACTGCCGATGTGTCTTGCTCCGTGCGCCCAGGGAGAACGTACTCTTGGTGTCAAGCTGGGCGCGGTACTTGGCAAAGCCCTTGAGACGGACGCGGTCGCCCAGAAGCTGCAGGAACTCATCCAGGGCGGGGCCGGCGGACTCGTTGTTGTACATCTCCTCCTCACTGCTCTGACCAGCCTGGCAGTACATCACTCCCACTTTCAGCTGGTAGCTCAGCTGTAGGGCATGGGGGGGGGGCTTTCATTACAGCTGCACACCTTCATACCTCTTCCTTAATACAACTACTTTCAACATGCACACTTACAAGCAACTGCATACATATTATCTTGAGTGGAGCACTGAATGTGATCATGATGGAGGTAGTGGGGGAGAAAGGAGTGGGGGGAAAAAAAAAAATCAGGAAGGATTCTGCTACCATGCAACACTGTACAAGAACAGAGGTCATGCTGGTCAGGCAAGGAGGTTTAGTGTGGGAGAAGGTGGTGTAAGACAGGTGAGTAGGTACAGGACAGGCAAGGAGGTATAGTGAAGGAGTTGGTGCAGGACTGGTGAGAAAGTGATGTAGTGTGGCTAGCGAGTTCTGGAGCCCGTACCCCCTGTTCGTCCAGCTTCATCAGCTGTTCCGTGACCTTGGGCGTGTTAAGGGCCAGCCGCAAGCAGTGCACGTTCAGCTCTGGAACCAGGTACTCCAGCACCTCCTTCAGGGGCAGCCCACGGGCGGTGCCATGCTTGGAGGTGGAGGGCACGGCATCCTCAAGGATGGAGCCTCGGAGTGTGGTGAGCTGGCAAGAAGAAGGAAAGAGGCCCCGTTAACATGAGAAGAAACACGATGCGTCTCAGTTCACCGCAGAAAACTGACCAGCGTATCACACTGAAGATGTCTAAGCTACGAGACACGCTTAACATGACCAGAGATCTATACGCAGAACTGAAGAACACTCAACTCTCCATCAAAGTACGCCTGCCAAAGTGATACGTGAACTAAACCAGGCCAAACAGCAGGGACACGTGTGAAGCAGGCCTACTTCAGCCTGAGGAGAAGTGACAGTAACAAGCTCAACCTGTTTGAACTCTACACATGTGGTGAGGGAAGGGAGCTGGTCAGCTGACCTCGCTGGTCCTGAAGATAACCCGGAAATTGTACTGTGGGCCATGGTCTTTGTGGTCATCCAGCTTCTCTCTGCGAAGACTCACTGCTACTGGGCCCAGCGACTCATCAACACCAAAATAGTTCCAATGCTCTGCAAGACAGAAAAACATGGGAACCAATAAGAATTAAAAGGAGGTCACATGGATGACCATGTGGTCACATGAGAAGTCAGATGAACCACTGTAAAATTCAGGACTGAAGTACACCACAATCAGTACATTAGGTGACCATCCACCACTGCACTAAAACTACTGCTGCATCATTTGAAAATGATAAAACCCATCCTAATTTGTGAAAAAGTACCCTTCTGATTATATACAATGCTGTTTTGAACACAAAGATATATAGTAAAAACTAATACAACAATAAACATTTATCTGTGCTACAGAAATCAGTAAGAATAAATGTACTGCCCAGCAAATAACCATTTGTGAGAAACGGTTTGGGGGTGAATCAGGTCAATTCGAGTCAAGAGAGCAGATTAAAAACAAGCAGATAATCATTAAGTGAAGAAATGGTGCTATTTGCTAAAGATCCGCTGCTTCTGTTGAGACTCAGGGGCTAAACTGTCCGCCCACAGCTGCCACCTGTCTAGACATCTGGTCGTTACAAACTAACAGTGGACTCTGGACCATTCACCCAACAGCAACGGTAGCGAGTCTCAGATGACCAAACTATCAGGGGAAAACATCTGCTTGGGGGTAAATTTCCACACACACACACTAAGCTTCAACTACTCGCATGTGCTTTCGGTTAAACTTCACTGTGCACATCACAATCAAATGCAGGGCACACGTAATAAAAACAGCAGTTTTCTCAACAGTAATGACACTGGAAGAGCGTCCTTGTCTGGAAAAAGCAAAGCTCAGAAGGCTTCCACCTCCTCCGTACATCTGGTATGCTGACCGAATCAGATTCTGATGACCGGGGGGGTAAATACATACTATACAGTTCTGTCTCAAGACGTTACAAAGAATAGAGATGGTTATTACTGATATCTAATGACTTAACCCTCAACACCGACATTCAGATGAGCTACTCCTACAACCCTTAAAAAAATTAAAAAAAAAAAAAAAAAAAAGACCTGCCGTCTCAATGTTGGTGACACTAACTTTGCAGCAGCTCACTGACTCCTCAGCTTACCTCTCAGGTAGAAGTACTTCCTGTAGTAATAAGAGCCCAGGTCTACGTGTTCCACCATGTACCGCTTGCCCCGTTCGATGTGCGAATTCTGGCTGTCCTTGGTTGCCTCCAGCATAGCCACGCCGGCGTTGGTGCAGTGGAAGTTCGGTGACAACTCGAAGGGACTCCCGTCAGCGCCGGGTCCCGAGCCGACACCAACACCAACTCCACCCATTTTGGAGATGCTGATCTTGCGCTCGTCCTCGCCGCCAATTTCGTTGCGAAAGCAGGGGCAGCTGAGCACTAGCTCGTTGGTCTTGTCGTCCCCTGGGTCCAGGGCAGGGTTATCCTTTGTGTTGAGCTCCTCCTGACTGCCAGAAGGAGAGCCGTAAGCGGCGCTGTGGGTGGAGGACAGCGAGGAGGAGGCGGAGGCAGCGGCCGCGGCTGAGGCTCCAGTGGTGGTGTTGCGGCGCTTTACTGCCATCTGCCGGCTATGCACCACCTCGTTCAGGTCAAACAGGATGCTCTGGACATCAAAGTGGGCAAAGCCCTTCTGGCAGACCCACGGCTTGTGGGGGACCCCACCATCTTCTGACCTGCCATCCTCGGCATCAGACCCAGCCCTGGAGGAGTCTCCCTCGGTGCGCACACTGCGCAGTTTCCGGAATATGGAATCACCGCCCGTTTCCGACTTTGATCGCCTTTTCAGGTGCTTGTCCTTCATGCGGCTAGACGGGCTACCGCGCTGAGCGGCCTGAAGCCCATCAGGGACATCAAAAGCGGCCGGTTTGTGGCTGACCGTCAGGAGATCGCCGAGTTTGTCCGGAGCCGGGCTACGCTGATCCGGCTTGTCCCCCTGGTAGCCCTTGAGCATGTCAAAGAAGCTCTCCCCAGGACCGCCGTGCTTGTCGATGGAGGAGGTGCTGCCATACTCCCGGTGAATCGGGGACCACCTGTACCCTGACGAGCCCCAGTCCTCAGTGCTGTCCCCATTCCCGTCTAGCTCGCTGATTGTGATGTCGCTGTTGCTCCGCTGTCGGATTCGCCGGGCGCCCTTGCGAGGCGAACCTCGGTTGTCATCGGGGGACAGGAAACGAGAGTCCGCACCCCCGCCGGCACCTTGAGTCTTGCTCTTCAGAGTGTTGTGAATGTTACGCAGCATAGACGAGTCCTGAGGGCTGATTAGGTGCATGGGTTTAGCCGACAGGCTGCCGGGACCTGAGCCCAGCATACCCGGGGGATCAGAGTCTGCAGAGACGGGCCAAACCCCAGCTCCGTCCTTCCTGGGGGGCCAGTCAGCCACACGAGCTCGCACGCCCATCTTTGGCACGCCGGGAGTGACTCCAGATAAGTGAGCACTCTCGCTGCGGGGCGGTGGCACCGGACCATTAGGCAGGCGGAGGCGGCGAGTGTGGAACTCGTTGGTGGCGAGCACCGAGCCGCCGACACTGCGCTCGGTCTGCGAACGCTTCAGGCTTGTCATGGCGCACTGCACTCACTACTGCTGCTGCTACTGCTGCTGCTCCCGGTGCTGCCGCGGCCCTCAGCGTGGGTGCCGCACCATGGCCGCTGCTCGGGCGGAACGCTGCTCCCCGGTCGCATGGGCCACCACAGGGACCCCGTGAAAGGAGGGCTGGAGGAGGGAGGGTGGTTCCAGCCGCTGTGCCACCCCCCACCACTGAGAGGGGCTCAGGATCTCCTACCACAATAACTTCTCAGGTTCAGGCTCACTGACCAACCGCATTAACCCTGCACGGTGTCATCCTGCTGAGCATCTGCAAGAGGAGAAAGAAAACCCAAAAACATAAAAACCTTGTTCCACATCACCATGGAGACAAGAGAAAATTACGGAGCTACAATATATTCACCAACACCACGCCGTTGTCTTCTAGGGCTCACACCCCAGGTACACGCAGTGCAAGGGAGAAAAAGGCTTCAAGTAAAAACACACGGTGTTGAGGAAAGTGCCCCTCTTAAATTTCTGCGCCAGTGAAATGTGCTTCACTCCTCTTCAAAGGCCACAACAGATAAACAAACTCGTCGTCAAGACAGATGTGGAGTCACAAGAGCTTACAAAATTCAGCTGAAAACACAGAAGGGAGAATCTCATTGGGTAAACTTCTGCGTGGAATGTTCAGCCACCAACCAAAGGGAAGGCTTCATGGTCACATCCCACCCCACGCTTTGCACAGCACACCCTTCAGAAACGAACATACTACAATATACTGAACAGAAAACCCATACTAGATCACAAACACCAATCCAAATGGTGAAAAATAGCAAACAATACTTAAGGTCTAAATCTCAATTAAAAAAGGAATGCTGTCACCCACCTTTAATTGTCTATGTTTCTGGCAATAACAGAATCTCTACATCTTAATTCGCTGGTTCAGATGCATCTGCTGCATCACTGAAGGCAATCATCTAAGGTCTGCACTGGGACTTATGGGAGCCTCTGGAGCTGGTTCTGGAGAGGAGGAGGTTGCTCAAACCGTTGAACGTAAGGGAGAACACCTCACACCCCCTACATGACCTGCTAGTCTGAGCACTTTTAGTCAGAGACTACTTCAGCTCTGTTGTGACAAAGGACATCACAGGAAGTCTTTCAAGCAAACAGCAAACTCATTATAGGACGACTGTCAGAGCAGGAGGTCTCTCTTCCGACTGAGATGTTAACCATGTTTACTGCACTTGTTTTTACACACATTGTTCACTTATTTTTTCTTATTTGCTATTTGTGTTTTTAGAAATGTTTTCTTATTTGTTCTTATAGTCATAACCCATCTGTACACTGCTACCTGCTACTGTAAGAGCCAAGTTCATCCATCCATTGCAGCATAAAAAAACATCACGTTAAAGTAAGTTGTGTGGGGGCTGGAGGGGTGGGAAGGCTCAGACCTTCCCAAAGTTGCTTCAGCATGGCAACAAACACAACCCATGTTCTTCCAAATTATGCTTAGTTACATACCTTTTAGATCTCACACAGTCTGAGAAACCGCTCACTGCCCTTCTGCTGACTGTGACGTTCATCCGGGGGGGGGGGGGGGGGGCGCGGGGGCGGGGGGGCGGGGGGGGGGGGGGGGGGGGGGGGTGGGAGGGTGGGGGGGTGTTTTGGTGGTGGG
>JABJVR010000021.1:265083-324561 GCA_025773905.1 Chitala chitala | reverse complement strand
TACTCTCCCAAAAAAAAAAAAAAAAAAAAAAAAAAAAAAAAAAAAAAACCCATCCCAACACCCCCCTACCCAGCCACGGGATGGGGCGGGGGGGGTTCACGCTTTTCCACCTCCAAAATCCTGGGCACAAGTTTCCCTGCACCTGTTTTTCTGTTAACGTTGAGGAGAGGAAAAAAGTGAAAGTGTAACGAGTGTGGCGAAGCCTGAATCAGCGGAGGGAGAAAAACAGACAGACGGATAGACAGAAAAAAAAAAAAAAAAAAAAACTGCTGCAAATCTCCAAAACATCTGAGTGGAAACTCCAGACAAACCACACATTCTTTTGAGTCTCACACCGCACAAAGCTTCGGGTCAAGCCAGCCCTCGTCTCCAGAGCGACCCACTCCAGCAGGCCCGTCCATGAACGGCCTGTTCACGGTCAACGGCACCAACAGTTCAGACAAATGCCCTCCTTTTCATCCTGCAGTTTGTATCAACTTTGTTTTCTTCTGGGCGGCTGGAACAGAACGTCCTGCCATGCACCAAGATCAGCCTCCCCTTCCGACTGACGGTGGGTCGGTATCTTGCTGAACTCGCTCAGGGCTGAGTCCGTGTAAACACAGCTGCTGTCCTCGGTGCCGCCGATCCGCCCATAGCTCACCTCAGACTTGGGCAGCCTGCAACCTCCCCATGGACCAAAATGCCAAGCATAACCCAAGCGACACTGGGACACACTGCACCCCTCCAGCTCAGACAATCCCACACAGCAGTGCCCCACTACTACCCATAGTCATATTTCCATAACAAAAAGGTCTGTTCACAAGGGGGGAACCTTTGGCAGAAACACTGTGAGGGCAGTTAGCATTGTAGGAGACAGCCAAGGCTGTCATACTTACACTGATAAGGAAGGAGAAAGGCTACTCCATGGGAAGCACACACTCCTGTAGGGTACAGTGGGAAATGAGAGGCCTTGACAAGCAGACACTACACACGTTATGTCATACTGCACCGCCCACAGTCACATGACCACGAGAAGGCAACACAGAAAGTATTGTCCTGTCTGTATTACCACAGGATGTGTTCATCGGGACGGAATCTCCTAAGATTCACGGGGTTTCATAACCGGAATTTCATCCAACTCCTGCTCAATGCATTGTCACGCGGCCTCTGGTTACAAAACCCACCGTACCCGACAGGAGTATCTGCCATGCACCGAAGGTGTACGGTTGTACGTACACACACACACACAGACACGTAACAGCCAGGTTCGCATGACCAGGCATATTGTGAGTTCTACTGGGTCTACTGTAGGACAGATCCCACACCCCCCATACTTTCTTTAGTGAGACACAGCAAGATTGCACACTTCCCACAAGCAGCTGATCGCAGGCCATGTGGCAGATTCATCATCTGGCTGACTTCCTCCACCCAACCTCCCACACTGTGATTCATGGGGGACACTCTGGACCCCGAATCAACCCGACCACTGCACTGGCCCACACACCCCATGTCCACCTGACACAGAAGCCATCGTGAGCTAAACCGGGGGGGTGGGGGCGCTCTGGACATTCTGCAGAGAAGCCAAGTCACACGCTGAGATCACCAGCACCAGATTAAAATGTGCCATTTCTCAGTATTTCTGCATAGGACAACTTGGAAACATCTAGTAAAATATATTACATTTATGGAACAAACAGCCTACGGAAAGGCAGATGTCTTGTAGTAAATGATACGGCGAAACGATGATTTGTCAGCCATCGGCGGTTTTCAGCACACTCTCGCCTTCACGTGTAGCCAGTGTAAATACGGCTCGACAGCAGAACGGGCCTCCAAAAACAGCAGAGCACATCTGGCTGACCACACAGCAAAGTTAAGGTCGGCTCCTCCTATGCCGATAAGTGGGCCTTTCTAGAACTCGCTGGAGTCTGAGCAGTAGACGGCTGTCCAGGTCCGCAGCTGGATCGGTGGCCTCGCATCCTGAGGCAGGAGAGCTGTGCGGCCCCTAACAGGAAGCACACCCGGCTACTTCCTGCCACCGAGGCCTTGGCGAGGAAACACCGGGCAAAGGTAGGCAGTGGTCAAAGAAAAGGGAACACACAAAATGCACACAGCCACAGCACACACAAACATATAAGCTCATATGCACCATTGCTCAAAGCTTCCTAAAAACTACTGGGGTCAAATGGGAAATGCACAGCTGCAGGTTTTAAACCTCCACAGAGCAGAGGATGACTGATCTGTCATACAATCACTGCAATAACCATCCAGACGTCTAGCAGGAAAAAAAAGCTACACTAATCTGGGGAATGTACTGCCCCCCCACCCCACTCTACTCCTGAGAACACTGGAGGAAAATTCAGGCCCTCAATTTAAACTGTTCTCCAAGAATACCAATAAGAAAGTTTATACGTGGAATTCTGGGCTTTCTCATTCATCCTTCACCCAGCGCCTGGGAGGCAGATCCACAGACAGGCATGCAGCAAAGCTAAAAAGTCTGGGGGTATTGCAGAAAGCATCACAGGGCATACCAGCTCTAATTACACTGGGTACCTTCTTCCAATATTAAAAATCTGATACAAAGTGGAAAACTGACCTACCATTTTTCTTATTCCATTTCTAAAAGCTCAGGCCTTATGTAGCATGAGCAAACGAGATCCTCCTGTGCTTTAAATTCAAAAACAGCAAAACTCCGTGCACGTCGGTCACTTTCAAATTCCATTTCGTAACATACGCCAGTAAACAGGTTGGACCCATTTGCCTACTCTTGATCTAGTTTGACATTACAAACAAAAATGACAAAAAGAGCCAAATTGCATTTATTCTCAGCACGTTTTTGTCTGCCCAGTATGCAACAATCAGAGCGGAGAGCATCTCTTCAGCAATTTAGTGGCCACCATTAGCTCAGACACAAAGGAGCTTTGTTTGGCGTGTACAGTGACAGCGCTTGGAAACTACACACTGCTTTTGTCTGGGAATTATCAATAAAGCAGCTCATTCTCTACACTCTGGACTCATTTAATACGGAGGAACAACAGAGAAACATCAGGAAGTAGGGTGCACCAGTTGCAATGACAACAATTTACCTGCCTAATCTTCTTTCAATGTAATTTACACAACAATAAACAGTAGCAGGTTACCCGTGTTCTCACACTCTGCCCGTATTTACCTTCTCTGTATCTCACCAAGAGCTGATCTGCATAAGAGCATCTGTTAAATGCATTATTTTGTATAAAAGGCTACACGAGGTCAACGCCGACTGTCAGCATCAGGTAGACTTTCCAGATCCGCATTCTCCCCACTCACGGTCTTCGCTACTCAAAAGATGGAAGAGATGCGTATTGGTCTTCCCGCTCCCAGGTATACCATAGTAAAAGTGCAGGGTTGCATCAGGCATGCTCACCTGTCAAGTAGGCTGAGGCACGCACGCTGGGGGTGCCCCCCCTCCCAACACGGCCCCTGCATCGCCCCGCTGACAAACAAGACAGAGCACATTCGTTAATTAACGTAGAACTTCCAACCCGCCGAACGGTGGCTTTGCTGCTCCGAAACACTAATTGCTCCTCCAGTGCACAGGCAGAGGGTTCTCAGGAAAAGGGAAAGCCGATTTAATTACTCTCAAACAATGCCCGTAATTAAGCAGGGGGCCTCAGCAATTAGAATCTCATTAATGACATTTTTAAAAGATGGCTGTTTACTCTGAACTTTCCTGACAAAGCAAACTTTCGTTTTTAAAATCTTTCGTTTCTGCAATGAATTAAATGTTAATCGCTGCAACTTGCATGCCATCAGTACCGACACATGCAAAGCCCACAAATGTAAATGAAAGACGTGCAAAGTTCATCCATAGGGAGGTGCACCCATTATACCACTCTACATCATTCTGGGGGGAATAAAACTGGAATGGAAGAATCAGGACACTTCACAGGGCGCCTCACGCGCACACTCGCACAGCCCAAACATGTTCCACAGTCAATAGGGTTTACAAAGTCAGTCTTCTCACCCATTAATCCAAGAGGAATTGTGTTACTCAGCTGTTTCTACACAGCACAATCTACTGTGGACAATCAAAACTGCATGTGGATGGGGTAAAAGAAAAACCTTCATGCCTTTTACAGTCTTAACTATGACTGACACACACACACACACACACACACACACACACACGGCGTTCTGTAATCCCATCAGATCAGAACCTGGTTCATCTATACAAAAGCATTATGTAATTGAAAGGCCTCTGTACTCCCACAAGGTCACCATGGAAACCATCAGGGCTGCTCTGTGCAGGACATCCTCACTGTTCAGAGGAGCTACCCTCAAGATGTCAGAAAAAGGACCAGAACCTAGTCGTGGTCCAGGCCTGGTTTCTGGTCTAGGTCTACCACTGACTTCCTCAGGGACACCATCACCTGTCCAGCTCAGGTGACCACACTGTTCTTGCTTGGTTTAGAAACATGAGGGAAATACTACATAGGTGACAATTTAAGTCAAACAAATTCCCCCCATCCCAGAAACCCCACACTGTTCTGTGTGTCAGGCTGAACTGAAATGACCTTTGACTGAGCTATCCCAATGTCTCCTACACTAAGCCTGTCGGAAGCAGCTTTGCTGTGTACTTTGAGTCACTATCCCGCAGAATGTTGCGTCACCTCCGTCTGTAGTCTTGTGAAGAGCTCAGCTTTCTGCCCACCCTTTTTTCTCATACATGTCAGAAGTTGCATCAGAACAATCCAAGCTTCCTTAGTGATATCCATCATAGTAACCTCAGCGTTAAAGAAAGACAGGTTATAGGAAATACTACGGTAAAAGCTCAGTGACTCCCACCATTTCCCAAGATGACTTTTGGTCTGTAATCTGAAAAGACTCATCTTCAAGGTCATACCAGGTATATGTGAAGGTCATAATATCACCATCCACTTAACGATCAGCTGACGGCTCACAGTTGTATTCGTCTACTCTTATACTGTAGTCGTCCCCTGACCCACACTGTTTCTCAACCTTAGACCTCCCATTATTTACCATTTCAACTAACCTTAAATCGTTAAACACATTGGCTTAGAAGCCTAGAGGAGAAAGGAAAACATTCAGAAAATTGTGTTAAACCAATTATCAACACTGCCAAGGAGATCAACTCCTGAACACAATTTTTTGAACCCAGAGCAGTTAAGTGCAAAGGCAATTGCAATGAATATTTAATGATACAGGCTTTTATTTTAAATTAACTCACCTCACCACCACCTAACAGTAGTCAGAGTAGGCTGAGTAAATCAGAAATAAGCATTATTATTTAAACCTAGCACTATTAAACATCTGACTGAACAAACTGTAGGTATTAAAAAAGGGTAACCTGCTTCTCAGTGCTGTATGTTGTATCTCTCTCTCTTTCTCTCACACACACAAAGTTCCACATTGGGATTTTAGGTATCCCAAAGAACACTGTGACCCCATACTGAGTTCTACACTCGACTGTTCAAACGTACTGCTGTACCTGTTACCAAGACCTACGTCCACATAAAACAGAGCACATGGTCTCAGAATGCCCCAGAAGACTGCAGGACTCAACTTCCAAAAGCATGAAGAAATACGTGGACAACAGTACAGCTGCCAGCCAGCATCTTGACATGTGACACTTGACACTGCCTTGTAGCAGTGTTTTAGTCACACTCATCTGAGGGGAAATGGACGTCTGAAGAATGAGAACATTATCTGGTGTAAACAGCCCACGACACCCATCAATTACTTTCATTTCCACACAGTAAATGTGCTGTGTTCTGCTTAATGCCCTTCTAAAAGACATCGGCTTCCTTTGAAACGCTGTCTGGATCCAGTAATCCGAGTGTCATTCACGTCACACATCGTGTAATTTTCATATTGTTAAACCGCTGTTACTGACTGACAGACAGCTTATAAGGATTTAGCTGTTAACCTGAAACATTTTCACCAAATCACATAAACTCCTCTGTGAAAAGTCACCCACAGTTTTCAGTGTTACTTCAGGTGCGCCTGGGCCTCCAAATCCTGGTCTGCGTCTGACTCAGAAAACCTCTGAAAAAGAGAAGAAAGAAAATGCTCAGAACCAAAACGCAAAACAGACATTCTTCTACTAAGGCCATATAAGGTCACCAGATATTACAAAGAAAACTACTTGCCTTGTGGTGCCAAGGATAGTGCCAAGAGCTCAGTTCTTGTGTAGGACTGATCTATGCGAGAACGTCTTAGGTAATACTGCACCACTGACAACGGCTCACGTAGGGGAAAAAAACCACCAGAAACTAACTAATCAAGGATTAGTTACACGATACCTCTTTGATAAACTCTTTGAAGTAAAATGTCGAGTGTGTCAAACCCCTGAATTCTGGCAAAACCGTATGGTCTCATGTATGACGCTGTGATGCATATCACTTTTCCATCTTGGCAGTTCCCTGAAAGTCTGCCTCTGAGCTTCCAGGGTGTGTTCCCGCAGGGCGACGCGCGGGTCTGCCAGCGCGCGGCACCTGTCGCCCTGCAAGGGCTGCGCCCTGAACACGCCACAGCGGGGACCGTGGGGAAAGTTTCACGCCACAGAATGCGACGTGCACTCACAGCAAGAGGGTCAGAAGCCTGGCACGCCCGTGCTGTTTTTAGACCGCATGTGGACCAACAGACCAGCAAATGCAGCACATTTGCAGGCGATGCATAATCTAGCAGCGTGACAGTGTGCAGTAAATATGCAAGAGACAGCTTGTTCTGGCCGAACACAATGAGAGTGCCGTGAAGGCAGGCTTTCAGACCGAGGCGTTACGGATTTGTGCGCAGAAAGGGCTTTCAGGTTCAGACCCTCTCTACAGTTATTACACATCTCCACAGCAGACAATCTTCACTGGGCCATAAAACGTTCCACAAAAGTAGCAAATAACAGCTTTTAAACATTTCCTCCACAGCTTTTCATCTTTCCGTGAGTGTCAAAAAATCTCCACCTTGCCACCTTACACTGAAAACTGGAATCCTCAGCGGGCGAGAACGGCGGCTCCGCCACCTAAGATGAGCAAAGTCATAGAGAAAGATGCCAGGGCTCCTCTGAGCTGCTGAACACATGCTAGAAGTGTAGAGATGAACGTTTAATCCCTATTAGTACTAAAAATTGGTACTTCACCTTATCCAGTAATTTCCAGGTATGGCACTTGTTTTGTACCTCACATGGGATGTGCAAGTGTTTTTTCTACTAGTGACTGCTTATTAAAAAAAAAAAAAAAAAAAAACATTTGTCCACAGAGCTATAATGAGTTTTTGACTTCATTGGTTTACTTTTTTGTTATGAGGAGACCCACCTTTCAATCAGAATCTGGTCAGAAGAGATTCCGCAAGATCTTCATTCCACAGAGACGCGCAGTCAAGACTCAGTCAAAACACCACATTTAACACTTTTTACATCCAGCTGAGAAGTTTTTTAAATTTTTCTAGAAACATTCTTGCAAAGAAACATGCGAGATGTATTGGGGGAGGAACAAGAAAGAATGCAGCAGTAACACGGTTTCCCTTCTTCATTTATGAGCCGTCTGACAAGTCCCAGACGACAGGCTCGCCAACTCAGAACAGCACAAGCTGCAATAAGTCCAGTAACATTCACAAGTGTACGGAGTTCGTGGGCAGAAACAATGACTGGCATCTGAACGGCCCCAGCACTCCAAACCCATCCTTCTGTGCTCATTCGGTAACCAGAAACACACCCGCCTCTCTCGCTAGTCTCTCCATTTGCTTGAGGTTCGGACAGCAGACCCGCTACAGCTGTGCATAACGGATGACGAAGTCAGCAGAAACACAGCTCCGGAGCACATTGCAATCATCTGACACGCACAGCAGTTAGTCCGGTCTAAAACCTCACAGCGATTACAAGCCCTGGCCCCTCACAGCACAGACACAAAGACTTACACTATCATTAAAACTGGCAGGCAAGCTAACTCCAGCATAAAATAACCCTGGAAAACCTTCGTTCCGATCCCAAAAGTAGCCGGAACTAATTTTCCTAGCTAAATGAATTGTAAAAAAAATTGTAAAGGTGAATAAACTGCACAGGTATCAAACCTGAAGACAAAGTTGTTCACATACATCTGGGTAAAAGGACAGGACAGACAGGATACTCCTAACAAAGGCAGATAAAAGAACAGACATCCAAAAGGGGATGGGAGGATGATGATGATGAAGAACTAGACAGGGAAGAGGCACTTTCTTTTGGACCTCAGTGAACCTGCTCTGTTAAAGTCATCGTCCTCTATGCCAAAAAAGCACGTTGTATGGCTACTTTCAGAGCACCAGTGCCAAGGGAGAAAGTTCCACCTCCCAGACAAGAGGAGGCCTGTGTCATTTAAAGCCGTCGTCCCGGATCTGGAACACACTCAGTACCAACAGACTCTGTAGTCCTTGGCCCACGACACGTGTTCACGTGTCTTGCAACTCTTCTCAAAAGCATCTGGAACCATCTGCTCCTGAATGTATTTCGAATCCAGCCTTAGCCATTTTCCTAAGTAAAACTAAAAAATATTAAATCAGTGTTCAACCCCCCACAACTATGATCAGTGCAGTAAGAAAGAACACCTGGTGTTCTGAGGTCCTATTAGGACAACCCTGCATGCTGACCTGTCAGGCACAACCAAACAGGGCGTCTCCACAAATCTCTCCGTCATTCATAGCGGAAAACAAATCAACACCAATTTAAAAGTTAATACATAAAAAGTGAAGTGTATAATGATTAATCATTAGGGGTATTGTAAAAATACGTATAAATAAATTATATGTATGAATATAAAGCAAACAGGGTCCAAATAAAACTCACAATACAACACTGGTGAGCTACAGTGGTTTGTACTCCGCATGGCAGATAGAAAATGTGTTTCCTGCCAATGAGTTACACTTCTTTATCATGGCAGTGAACCTGGGGTGGCATCACTGAGCGCATACCACGTCTGATCCGACAGTGTGCTTTCAGCTCTTTGTTCAGCAGGACATAAAATACCTTCAACAGAGCATTTGGAAATAAACAGCGGTGTTGGTCGCTGGAAAAATTTTCCCATACACACACAAGCCATTATCTCCAGCACGCAGTTATAAAACCTTAGGGCGTTCTCTTCTGCTCCTACTCATCCTGCAAAGCTAAAGATATTTTGCTGGTCAAGTTGTGCAAGATGTTTTATCGGAAGAACGTGATGAAATAAAATGAAAACCAGCACCCTAATCAGAGGTAAGCAAAAAAGAGACACGTGCACAGGCCGTTTCAGAGAGGGAACACTCAGAGCCCAAGAACCCAACGAGACACATTCCCTCTCAGCCTCCTTTTTTAAGTTCAAACTCAGGGGACTGCGAAAACAATAATACTGAACTTCACTTAATCCCAGTTCAAGTCCAGCAGAGATGTGATGTGCTCCAGGTGTTACAAGAAAACAACCAAAATGAATCCCAAATCCCTGCCATCTTCACACTTCCAAGCACGTTATCAAATGACAAAAACAACTGAGAGAAAGAGTCAACTTGCACATTTACACGAGTGGTCAGAGACCACCCCGCCCCAACCCGTGGTGGAGTGTCCATCAGGCACAAACAGCCAGCACTCGCAAAGACATTCTCAAGTGGGCTAAACGTACTAAGTTGTAGTTTGTTTATCATCATTTTATCAACAGACGCACCTATGAGAAGGATGGAACATTCACAACATGTGCAATTCCACTTTAAAAATGGCATTTAATGATTTTGACAGGCTTTTCTGTTCCTAGGCAACAATCCTGTGCAAATCAAATACAAAATAGTTAAAATAAATTTCACCTGTGTTCATTAAATACAGTCAATGAAAACAATCACAACATGTAAACATCTACCTAAATTCTGCCCCGAGTCTGCCTTGGGTTGCCAGGGAGACGGGCAGGCACTCCATTGTGCATTGGACTCCAGGGAACCCTCGGCATGCTGGGAACTATTATATCTGACACAGGCAGTAAAACCAAAGGACAAGCAGCCAGGAATAAATCATTCAATAGAAGGAAAGTCAGCCAGAAGGAAAAGCCTACAGAAGCAGGCCTGTTCATTTGTTAGTTTGATTCATGCCCAACACCTGGGAATGGCTGGGAACTTTCCTTATACAGACAAACATCCCATAATTACATAAAAACAAAGGTGCCATTTTGTATTCCAGTATTTTCCTGGACCATAAATTAATTGAATGTCCTCAGCACATCAATGGAAGATCTTCATCTAAATCCCAACTTTTAGAGTATGTGCATAAATCTCCCCCCCCCCCCCCTTGCGAAGCTGGTTACATGTCAACATTTCCCCAACGTTTTGACAACGTTGTCATGGGAATAAGCACAATTTCAGCAGCAGCTGAAACTGACAGAGCCCTTTGGCTAAGTGCCAAAACTTTTCAGAAACAATTCCCAGAATTCTTGTGACTCTCCATTCTGAGGAAGGTCTGCAGATGATGGAAAATAGAAGGCAGAGTGTAACAAATTGACAAGAAACATTAATATCTTCCATTTCTGCTGCACACACAGCAGAATTAAACAACAGAGGGAGGTTTTCCTTTTCTGCCCATCTGTGTCCATGCAGGTGAACATTTGCCCCAATACCCCCCCCCCCCATTAGGCCCTTACCCATGCCATTCTGCCTTTAATTTCAGCCCCCACTTGCCTTTTATTTCCAAACAACAAAAAACACAGGGATAAGCAAGAGGTACCACCTGAAAAACACTACCTGGTCACCTCAAAGGAAATGAGTCAAACACAAGCCTAACCTGCCCCATTCAACCCCCCCCAGCAAAGCTGCCGTAGGTAGGACCATTTCCGCCAACTAAAGACGACACAACAAAACATCGAACGTGAGGAATCTGGGAGACGCTGGAGAGACAAAAGTGTAACCAAACACCTCCCCGAGCACCGCACCCCAGCCCAGCATCCAAAACACAGGCCAAGGAAGCAGCTGGAGCCGTGCGGTCGCATTTGCCGTCTGCGACCGCACTCCACATGGAACCGCAACTCGCCCCGTGGAAATTTAGTACATGCCTCAGCTCCGGAAAGGATGTGGAATCTTGGAGTGGTACGAACAGGAAAGCACAACGCATTCTTGCTGGCACACACACTGGAAACATAAACAATAATATCGTGTAATCCTCTCAAGAGCGGCGTTAATGCTCAAATCCTCCTTACAAGGTAATGCGAAAATGAGCTCGCGCCCGTCAACAATGAGACAAAGCCCCGACTTTAATCTCCCCAGGACGGTGAGTAAGTGCTCGGTGCAGTTTGTCAAACATGGGCAGAAATGCATGCTGACTGTAATACAAAGGCTTGCTAATTACCGCAGGAAGGGGATGGAGAAAAAACTAATTCACACAGTAAACCATAATCTTCTGGTGCCTGTATTACAAACATTCTATATACCCCTGACGTTGCTTATGCAGCAGGACTCCATTCAAAGTAAAAGGCATGCTGTACGGGTAATATATTCAGCTACTGTTGGCTGCTGGCCTGGTGGCTCAACGGGTAAAACACCAGGCTGGGATGCCGAAGTCTCCTGGTTCGAATCCCAGCCCAACCACCTGGTGTGTCCTTGAGCAAGACACCCTGTGCTAGTTCATTGTAACACACATGAAATGTTGTAAGTTGCTTTGGATAAAAGCGTCTGCCAAATTATTACATTAGTACTAGGGCATTAGGTACGCCCGAGTCATTACCTGTAGTCCGCTTCAGAGCTGCACGGCATCCACTGATGAAATCCTTTAGCACAACAGTGAATATTTCCAATTCAAAAGCAAAACAGTTACAGCAACTTATAAAAAAAAATGTAAGGTTCTCTTCTTAAGCATGTTGTATGTGGTGCACAGATGTTTACCAGTCCTGCAAAACACGGCGGCTAGAAACTACCACATAGCAAACCTGTTACAGAACAGGCTTCGGTCCAAACCTAAGCCCTGAAGCTGTACCTCGGAGAAGGAAAGCAAACATCCGAACAGTTGAGTAAACCCCAGAAGAGCACACCTGTCACTGAGCCCAGAGAAGATTTAACGTCCGGCCCATCCCGAAAGGGCCTCCTTCAGACGCATCCGTCACGTAGAGCTCCAGCCAGCGCACTGCCTGCTGGGTCCATGTGAAAAGGGCCAGCGGGGAAAACCCCAGCTCCTCCGACTTGGTGATACAGGCTTCCACGTGCTTCCAAGAGCATCCCTGTGAAGCTCAGGTGGGACGGCACACTGGGTACTCAGGAGGACACTCGTCCCGGATCGGCGCAATAACTACTGCAGCGATGGAACGCCACTGCGACTCGCAGCTGGGCTGCTGAGGAAGGTAATGTTCGACACAGCAGTCAAGGGCGTCGCTGAGCTAACCATCCTTCTGAAAGTTCAGCTACGTTAATTAATGGAAACACAACGGCAGAAATATAACAAATGACCATCTTCAGAATCTTTCAGTTAAAACCTAAACCCCAATGCTACACAGTGCTCTTTATTGGTGACTTTTCATTAAACTTTACTTGCCACTGCTAAGCATTTTATACTTTACTGCAAAACGTATAATGCTGAAATGTTTGCACTGTTCGACCGCAAGCATCACAACTGGTTTAACCACCTTTGCAACTGATTGATGCAATACATACATAATGGCAGGGCAAATTCATACAAACACCTTCCTCGCTCTGTGGTTCTTTACATGAAACACAAAAATACTCACCTACATTCATACATTTGGACCCTCACATATAGTGGTGCTGGGATTAGAACAACTATGAGCCCCCAGAATACCAGAATACACCAGCAGCCACACATGCAAAATAACCAGAGTAGTCAGTCTCCAGGCAGAACGCCTACCAGGCTCTGCCCCGCCCAGGTAGCGAGCGTGTCCAGACTGAGCCCTCCGTACCACTGCATCAGAGGTAAGCAGTTTGTTGGCGTCTGACAAAAATCTCACCCGTCTTCATTACTTGGGCTTTATGCCCTACTATGGCGACCTTTGTAATTTTTCACACTTGACTGGCCACCAAATGAAACAGACAGTTATTACATCCTATGTGCTGTCACTGGGGGCCGGCACCACATCCTTCCAACTCCGCCCCCTCAATCAAAGGTTAACAGGCAGTTGTTGCCTGAAGTCAGAGCGCACCCCCAGACAGTTTCAGAGCAAGTACAATCAGCTGATCAACGAAATGCTCCAAAAATAACTTGGTTAAGGGTTAGTCACAAAGTATTTTATTAAATACTCTGTCACTTATAAATTGGCGGTCAGCCTAATATTTGTTTTGCAATATGATTCTAGCCTGCCAGATCCCTTGATGACAGCTACACCTCAATGAAGACAAGCACAAAGACAGCGAAGTTGCAATCTAAAGCGTTAAAACACTGCACACCCACAGGTTGTATCCTATTTCATATTGTAGGCAACTCCCTACAGGGATGGAAGTGTGTGGCTGAACTGGGGGTGGATTCCTACAGAGACAATCACGCATGCAGGGGTGCCCTCACATTAGCACTCGCGACTCATACAAACGCAGACATGACTCCACCTGTCCTCCAGGGGTCATGTCTTCAGCCATCACAGTCCTAATGTTTTCCTCACCTACAATGTTCACCTCCTTCCCCAAGAGGCTCTTTTTTTAACATACCAGAAAGAAAAGCAGAACTGCCTCTTCGGATCAGACCAGAACGTTTTTTGTGGAATCTGTGTGGCTTCTATAGATTCTGGGGTCGATTTTAGACGCGCGGTCTGATGCAGCAGGGAATTTCCACTGAACTGGCACCTTCCAGCCTTTCTCTGAGCACACTGAATAGTCATTGAGGCTGGGAAAGGCCTCTCCGCTCCAAGTGCTACAAAGGCCGTGATCCTCACAGCTGCCAGTAGGCCCAATTGGAGCAACTTCCACTACGTTCAAAGCAGAGCAAAAACACAGATTCACATGGAGAATTAAAGAGCGGCATTCTATTTGAACAGTGAAGGCTGCAATTAGCAACAAAAGTAGCAACTAGGAAATGTCCAGCAGCGGGTTTACAATTCTGAGAGGAAAAACAAGGAAACCAGAAAACCGCAACCCATGAGACAAGGCTGAGGACGGCGAGCCTCTCTGAGGGCCTGCCAGACGACCCGGTCAAAGGCCAGCGGCACAGGCATTGGCAGAAAATACAGCCGCGTGCGGACAACTCAATTTAACTCAACTAGTTCATTTGAGTACAGAAAGCACATGGTATAACCAAACCTCCCCCCACAGAGGTTTTGTGTGTTAACCATGCAAGAACAGAACATCTGTGATCAGAGAGTCAAGATGAAAACACCTTATATCAGCATCCGCGGATGAGCAACAGAAGTCTGGGAAATGTAGAGAACAACCAGAATGAACAAGCATGTCTGTTTGTGCCACCCTGCCCCCACAGTACACAGGCATTTTGCCATACTTAGGCTGCTGTCACAGCTCTAAGCAAAACAGCTGGAGAAAATTAGCAGGCTCCGTGTTCGACAGGGCGTTCGCTAACAAAGCATGTAATTAGGCGCGCAAACCCCCCCCGTGCCCTCTGTTATCCCCTTTCTGCTTTCAGCAAGTTCAGCCTGGTAACACTAGAGTGACATGCATGTCCTCATTCAGCCTGCAGCCAGGAGGGGGTACTATCTCCACAGCCACACCACCAGCAGACCAGGATGAACCCTTTCTACCATGGTTTTGGCAGGGTCAGAAGTCTGCACTTCTCCCACACTCACACAGAAATTACAAGGATATAGTTACTAGGCTCCCAGGTCTGTCCTTCACTGGTAGATTATCAAACACCCCTAGGGAGGGTGACTTTAACTTGTGTACCAAGTCCATGACAGCACCACAACACAACACCTCACAGCTAAATAATAAGGATCTGAAACAAGCATGGGGGGGGTAATCATAATTCACCTCAACACTTTCCAACACTCTAACCTGATTACGCTGCTCAAGGGTTAAACATTTCCAATTGCCACACTGAACACCTCACCCACTCACCCAAACGTTCAGGTCTGCGATGACACATTTAAAATACGAACCCATAACAACTGACTCGCCATATAAACGTGATGACCTACACAACAACCTTTTCATAAAGCATCTTATAAATCTCCCATCGCGGATCGACTTTAAGAAACTGCAGCGCCATTGAAAACGTCCAATAAAACCAGTAAAGCGTCGCCTTGCGAATCGGACTGAAACAAAGACGGTACCGAATTACACATGTGCCAACAGAGAAAAACAAACTGACATAAACCATCGGTGCCAACACATGAGCTACCAATTCCTACAGCTAAACATCAGACAAGTACCCACTGTGAACAGGATTAGACCATATTTGCTCATTACTCATGCATTCAACAGGATTAAAACAGTTAAAGACTTTAACAACTCATTGCGATAGGAACCCTATCAGTACAAACATATACAAATGCATAAAAATCAGTTTTTGCTCCACTAAGAGCCAACAGCTGCCTGAACTCTTCCACTGCATCAACAGCTAAACACGCCCGGCAACACATGAAAACACTCCAAGCGGCTACTTTGTTAAAGACTTTAATTAAAAGCAGTCACGCAGTTAACAGTAAAAAATATGAGGTTTTTGGGAGGCCAGAGATTTGGACATTCAGGCTAGGTAGATGCAGCTCTGCTTCTAATTAAAGAGCTCGCATTACGAAGCGCAGTAAACAGATCGTAGACATGTGAACTGACTGCTTTATGGAGCATGTCGTGTGCGGTCCAAAAACCGGTTATGCTCTGTGAAGGCAATCAGTCACAGAAACCGCACATCGGTTTGACGTGGCTCCCGTAGGGGGCACCGTGGCGGGACGGGCCCAGTGGCAGCAGGGCTGTCGGCGACAGGTGACGCAAGCGCGCAGACACATCGTGACTCACCTGCGGATGGAGGCGGAGGCGAGGCTTTTGTCAAAATCTCATGCAAAAAAAATAAAATAAATAAATTTAAAAAAAGGAAAAATACAGGTGTTTCTGTCTGGGGTTGGGAGCAATTCGTCAGCCCGGAGCAATCATAGCACGGGAGAGAAAAATGACAGTTGAGGCACAATATTATAACTGCAGGTGCGTTGCAGACAGACAAACTGCGAGGGGTGGGGGGGGGGGTGGTTCTGCCACAGACAATTCTCGGTTGACTCTGATCACACGTCATCCTAAGTATCCAAAGTAAACTGAATCACAGGGTGGCAGAAGGGCAACCAGGTGGGTCATTACATACAGAGATATGCATGATTCACTTGGTACCAAAACGTGCTGTAGGGCACATCTTTACACACCACAGATTGCTGCTGTTATTCTGGTTTCAGTATGAACATTAACCATGGCTATTGTGTTTAAATAACCATTCTTCCATTGCTCCACTTTCTGCAAGCACTTATGAAATCAGCGTTCTGGAGTACTTCCCCGATTCTCCTAATGTGGTGGAAACCGAGGGGGTTTCTTGCAGCCTCCTGCTCACCTGAGCGACAGGGAAAGCAGAAAGGAACGCCCTAACCGTATACGCACAGAGCTCTGACTGGGCTCCAAAGCTCCCACGGCCCGGCCACTGACAACTGCTGTGCCACCACATTCCCTTGCAAAACTCCTGGACTACAATACTATATGCCAAGAAATGTCCTATACTTAATCTCCCTCCAATATTTGGCAAGCAAAAAAGTTTTAAAAGCATAGATTATGCCATAATGCACAGGAGTTATAAATAAAAAGAAAAATGTAGCCATGTAACCAATATATGACAATGCTCTGATCTCAGTAAGCTGCCCATTTCAGCAGCTCTTACACAGTATTATCCCGCTTGGACACAAAAACTAAACTGAAATAAGACAATATGATATATTAAAAAAAAAAAAACCGCGGTCCTAAGAGCGCTCCATCTGCAGCAGTAAACCTTAAACGGTGCTTTCTGCTGCACAGACGCAAGACAGCACAAAGCAGTAAGGTTACATTTAGCCATAATAAAAGAAAAGATAAACCCACATGTATTTCTCAGCAACCCACAGCAATAATTCAGCTTTAAACTTTATACTAGGAAAAGGGGGGGGGGGGGAGTGTCTTCGACACCTCAATAGCCTTTGTTAAGACCCCCCCCAACCCCCGTTTCCTCCATGTGAAAGAGCCTCTCAGTCCTCAACACCTCAGACGTTCAGTTAACAGCAGTACTCAACTCGAAAACTGTACTTCAAACCGCACCCTGGTCTGGAAAAACATAAAAGCCCCCCCTAGATTGAATTGAGGATCGAAACTGTGGAGCTGCCCTACGTCCGAGGGCAAAAACATAACCGCGGCTTGAGAAGCTGGTATAAAATTAGCCAGCGGTGTGGTAACATCCGAGCCTGACCAGAACGAGGCAAGCTGGGCTGAACCAGGCCGGTCACAGATAAAAAACCCCGCAGGACATCAGAGAGGAAGATGTGTGACAGAGAAACTTTCATGGTTTTCTTCATTTAATCCACTCCTTGAATAAAATTTTCATTCAAAGGCTACACACAGAATAGCCAAATGCTCACCGCAACGCGAACGGCTTTTATTGGTGCTAAAAGGCCAGAAGAAAGCAACACAAGAGTAGAGAAGTTCCATTCTATAAAGCAAAAAAGGTACTTATTTTTATAACAA
Organism: Chitala chitala; assembly: GCA_025773905.1. NCBI lineage: Eukaryota > Metazoa > Chordata > Actinopteri > Osteoglossiformes > Notopteridae > Chitala > Chitala chitala. Next base: position 306,987 of record JABJVR010000021.1, on the reverse strand, counting down.
TATGAAAACATTATAAAAGGACTCACATAGTAACACTGCATAGGCCAGGGAATCCACAAAAAAGCAGAAGCACTGACTGTTCAGACACTGAAGTCTTTTAGACAGGCTATGCCAGCTAATCATTACACTACCAGGGCAAACATTTACTTAGCATTACTTAAAACAGGGAGGCCTAGTGGGATGAGTGGGGGAGCTACAGGTCAGCTGGTCTCATTGTTTCTGCTGTTCACATGAATTAGCTCTCCAATGTGGAGCTGAATGGGGATGACATCATGCCTATTGTGTGAGCAGAACAGTCTAGCCCATTCCGTCAACTGTGTGGCCACGCCCACATTCCAACACCAGACCAGGGGGACCGGCATTAGGCCAGCATCAGATTTGCAACACACCATTGATTGGAGTTGCTGCTGGACTCCAGACCTGTGGGTTCAGACCAGGAGGCACGTTCTGCTAACACGCCTACATGCCCTGCCTTGTCTGCTTTCAGAACACAAACCAGCCCTGCAGCAGTAAGTCCAAAGGTCCAATCAGAGCCTGTCTCAGCCCAATCCCCATGTCATCCAACCACCAGGGAACACACTCAAGATCAGGGTGTGGTCAGACCTGTCTTATATTAGGGAATTACCCCCTTATCCCTATATTATCTCCATATGAAAAGAAAGCACCATCGGCAAATAGGTGACCAACTGGAAAAGAACACCACCCCCATCCCATGCATTTACCCTATTAACAGGGACTTCAAGAAAACAGTGGCAACTCGGCAACACACACCCAAAAACGTTTTCTGGTCACAAAAGTCTTGGCTCGGCATTAAAGCTCATACAGCCCACTCTTGGAAAGAGATGAAAGAAGGACCAAAGTTACCTCTGTCACTAAAACGGCCAACCTCAATACGCCTGAAGGCGCCAAAAAAAAAAAAAAAAAGATCAATCTTTGATCCAATATGGCCAACATTATTTACTACCCCACAACATATCAAACAGCATACTAACACTGTAGCTGCTAAAGCCAATAAGACAGGCAAAGTCAATACAATCCGCGTCAGCTGAGAAACTCATTGACAAGCGGCGAGTTCGGCGTGGCAGAAGCGAGTCGATCATATTGGCAGCTTTACACAACGTTCGTTTGCAGCTGCCGCCCCTCGAGACAAGCTGAAGCTTTTAAGGTCAGCTGAAAGCTGTTTCAAATTATGAAAATTAAGTGCCAAAAAATCCTTACAATTACTTGCTACTTTACTTGCAAACAGACAAGCACTTGAATTTTGGGGAACGTCTCTAAGCACGTTCCTTGCCAAAGCCATAATAAATTAGACTGGGGTCCATATGAAGATCTTAGAAACGGGTGGGTTGGTGGGTCTTGCACAGCATTTGCTTTTATACATTTTCTGATCTTGTTTCTCCAAAAGGCCACGCTTCAAATAAAGTTAGAGCTATTTTAAATCCACAGTCCATATTCTATCCATCTTTTATGAAGCGGCCTGTTGGGGCAGCAGCATCTCAACTACGGTCAGGATGAGACTCAATCTCATTAGGAGGCCCGGCTCTGTTCAGGGGTGTTCCTCAGACCCAGTACAGGTGGTAGGTGACAGGAGGATATTGGCCAAGCTAGCATCCCTGCTGAAGAATGACTCCCACCCGATGCAGGAGTCACTGACACCACTGGACAGCTTCACTCACAGACTGCTTCACTCCAAGTGTGTGAAGGAACGTTACCGTAGGTTCTGTCTTCCTGTTGCTACCAGGTTGTAAAACCCAGCCTTGCTCCCAGCAGACACACACACACACACACAGAATGTAAACTGCAAATATCCTACACCAATGTGCAACATATTACATGTGCAATTTATGTAAGTATTACAATGTGGAGCTTGTTGTTTTTGTCCAACTCTTATTGCATATGTTTTTTATATCTATATATTGTTCCTACCCTGTTAGTGAAAAAGTAAGTACGTCTACCCCTTTGCTGCTGCAGCATTGAGAACGTTCCGCTGTAGGACTAATAAAGGATTATCTTATATTTTACGTACTTTTAAATTCAGGATTTGCATAAAGCAGAAGTGGTGGTTTAGGTCACATCGCTTTGGTCTGAATGCTGCGTGTGAACAAAAGGCTTTTCGCTCGGCACTACGGCAGCACCAGCGCCGGTGGCCGATGTCACCACGCTGAGCACTGAGAAGTGAACAGGCCTCTGGATGAAAGCCTGTAAATAACATCTTTGCCCCTGCAGAAAACACCGACTCTCACACAGCTTAAACCAATAAGAAAGAGCAGCCAGGCCTCTTATCAGGTCCCCCGGCAGCCTGGTTAGCTGAATCATTGAATTTGTAATACGGTACCTCAGCATTATCAGAGACGCCGTTTACAGCTAATGGATCGCCATAGGAGGCTTCGCGCTTCCCTAAAGGTGTTCCGGTAAAGTACGACACGAACATCAGAAACTTTCGTCTTGCGGCAGACAGGAGCTGGGCAGGTTAAAACGAGACAGCGTGAGGAGGTAACGTTAAACCCGCCGGGCACAGCGAAAAACGAAAAGACGGCGGGGCAACAGTCAGCCCTTAAAAACGGAGGACTTGTGCAAATGACTCACTGACGTCACCTTTAATGTCTGATTAACTAAAACACCACTTTAACAATGTAATAACACTGAGAAGCTACTGTGACAGAAAACTGGTGGGGTTTAAAAAATAAAAAATAAAAAAAAGGGCTCCTGTTTACCACCACAACCCTGGATATGTTGGTTTAATAGGTGAGGTCCCTTATTTACGAAGTACAACCTCAGTGCTCCCCTCCCCGACCCATGGGCTGACATTCCAGCGCTCGCTGTCCTGGCCCTTGCAGCGTTCGCGGGAGGCCCTTTAAGCTTATCGCTGCCCCGGCACTGCTGCATGTCCCAGCTGTTGCCCCATCAGCATGGCTTCCTGTGCTAACATCAAACAAAAACGGCCCGTAGCACATCCTCTTTAGGCCACAGGGAGAAATTTTAACGTTCAAGGCTGACCAACTGAAAATAAAACAAAAAAATAAAAACCTTTATCAGCCAATCATGTGATAGTTCCATTCGAGCTGCAGCTGCTGTTGGCACCAGTTTAAGCAGTGTTTGGGATTTAACAAGCGCTGGGAGCACAACTAAAGCACAGCCCACAGCGCATCTTTATGGGGGTAGCGAGGACGTGGCAAAGAAGCCCCAGGCAGTCTGTACTGGTCGCCGTTCACAGAACGGGCACAGTAAAAGCACAGGACCTGGTGGTGCCCAGACTCGGCTGGCGCATGCGAAACAGCACAGTGTTCCTCCTCTCCAGGGCAAGGAACTGTGGATGAAGCAGAGAGGCATAAATTCGCCCTGTCGTTCAAACCATACCCGACACGGGTGCTCCATCATGGTTAACCACATTATACCTGCTTCTCAAGTGTGTGCTACAGGGAAACACATCCGGCAGGTCTTCTGCAACGCCCCAAATGTCAAACAGACCCAGGTCAACAGCCAGTCATACCGAAAAGGCCGATTTCCAGAAACACAGCACTCTCCTACACCCACAGGCATGTTATAGCAGACATTAAGCTGCATATTACCTCAGGGCAAGAAAAAGACTTAACCAAACTGTCATCCAAGGCACCGCTCAACTCAAGACAGCCACGTAATAATGAACATTAGCCCTAGCTGGCCACACAGCTACTGGGGCATGTCATGTTCTCAAGTTTAAAACAAACCACAGAGCCATATTTTTTTTTTCCAAATGTTCAAGACTAAGTGAGGAATCAGAGGTATAAGAGAACCAGGAATTCCCCCAGCATCACTCAATATTTAAAGCACTGGGGTGTGCACATTAACATAAACCGTTTGTTTTTAATAATACTATTAAATTCTTTCCAGCACACTAGGTGGTATGGGTGTGGGTAACGGCTAAGCAGGGGAAAGCAGTATTCTGTGGTTAAAGCTTAAGATGCTGGCTGCAGCGGTCAGGACCACATTACAAGGCACAGCACCACTAACCCACTGTCAGTCTCACTCAGATGATGTACCACATGGAGACAGCGACGTCTCCCGATTGGTTTATGTGACGAATGCACCATAAGATTAACGGCAGAGTTGATAACCCCGTAACCATCTCAAGGGGAAAAAAAAAAAGTAAATAAAATTCCAAAATGTGATTATAGGCTAATCTTCAAACATAATCCAATAAATTAAATTCCATCCATAAAACAGCTTCATACAAGCAAATGTACATGTCAAAGTTGAGAAAAACTCGTGTGGTATGTTATTTAAATATGGGGTCTTAAACGTATTGGTGGTGGTGGTGGGGTGAAATCAGGTAAGAAGTGATGTTACAAAAGAGGCTGCAGAGAGAGACTGTGACCTCCCACCACCCCGAGCACATAGTGAATACCACCGCGTCTAAAGTGAAATGCAAGGTTATTTACAGCCGAGCGGGCGATTAGAGAGAAGCAGAAAGTCCTGGAGCTCCGGCAGTCTCTTCGGCGACCGTGCATCAAAAAAGAAAAATTTTCCTAAATGTGTTCCTGAGACGCCATTAAGAGCACCCAAGGAGCTTTCCAAGGACACGGGCAAAGTTAATGTGACCATTCGTCATTAACACAGCACAACTAACTTACGCTCTGCAGCCAACTGACAGCATGACATTAAACAATTACAGTCCACATTTCCATATCATTCAAACACTCAAGGACACAAGAGGTATAACAGCTACATACAGGGGCCGAGGTATAAGAGTTATAAAGACAGCGTAGCCGGTGATGAGGTAGGTGGAGGTAATTACTGATGCCAAGGGGTTTTTACTTGTAGGCTGGCCACACTTGACTGGAGTGTTAACGTTTGAGCAGAAGGTGTTGATTAAGGCTGAACACCACACGCCTGCTTCTGGGCTTCAAGTACTCCACCAGCAAGCACCAAAGAACATCTAAGCTCTGGAGGGGGAGGGCACCTATTTAACACGAGGGCTCAGCATTTCCTGTAAGCAGTCCAGCTCAGATACATCCTGCAGGGCAATGATGTTCTCGAGTTAGAACGCAACTGCCCTCCGACCCCCCACTCTCACCCATCCACCTCAGTGCAGACTGCGGATTTAAAAATGTCACTGATTCTTCTTACAAATAACCCTTCCTCTTATTCAAACTAATTAGTGCCGCCGTCAAACTTGTGACGCATCTACCTTCCATTAGACACACAATCTTCCCCCGTGCCCTAATTAAATCACAGATAACTTCATTTGGCACAGACCTTGGGCTTTTGTCTGGGGCAACCTGAGAAAATTCTTCAAGCCATTAGTGTGGTTTTGCCTTTCTGAGGAGCTCACTGCTTTTACATGATAGAAGGCACTCTGGCTGGCCTTCAGTCTTCAGAACAAACGTCTGAGGAAAATAGGACTGCCAAATTACACAATGATTAGAACAAGTTTGTTTACAGCTGAAACGTTTTCTAGAGCACTGGAAGATTATGTGAACGACAAACACTACACACTGATAAAACAACCACAAGGTAAATCAAGCCAAAAAGAACCTTTACCTTGTTTAAGGATTCATGCTGACTTTTTTTATGAATGGCTCTAAACCTAAAATAACGTATTGCATTTTGGCTGAAAACAACAAATGACAATTCTGCATCAACATCATACAAGCATCGATTCCAATCCTCAGTCTATTTAAGTGGGCTAAGGTTCCACCCCAAGTGTCCTCTCCTGCAGTTGTTTATTTATGAAACCGCAGCACATTGTTGCTACAAGAATCTAATCTCAAACACTTTACTTTGGGGGGGGGGGGGGTACAGGAAGTACACAGCAAGGAGAGGGTTAGAGCTTTCTTGCCAATCTTTCAGTAGCAGGAATTCAAATGCATGTGGCTTGCCTGCTCTGCCACGTTCTCCAAACCCCGGCCGTTCATAGGAGGAATATCCGTGGGTCAGACTTCAGCACTGCGCAACCAAATAAAGATTCCACACAAGAATTTGCTGAGGGGAAGCCAGGGCAAATCACGCCTGTTACGTAAGTGGGAGATGTAGACACTGAGTGTGAGAAGCGCTCCTTTTTTTCCCCTTCAAAGGAGAGAAGAGCCAAACTCTTCAAGGGAGAGAGAAAAAAAATCAGTTTCTGGGAGTTCCTAAACTCTGCTAACGGTGCCAATTTCTCAACAAACTGCAAATGCCTTATTTACCCTTTTGCTTGACCACCCACCCCCCCCCCTTTCCACACAACACACTGGCCATCAGGCAGGCAGCAAGGCTGTCCCTTCTACCCCCCTGAAAAGCACAGCCCAATCTCAGCATCTCAAGCCAGCGGGTCGGCTGCCTTTTCATGAAAGGTGAGGGCTCTGCTTTCTCGGCCATCTTGGGACATCTTCAGCTTAGTTCTGCCATGGGATCAAGCATCTTTCGGACAACCAAAGACCAGAGGTCTGTCCACACTGAGTTAAGATGCACTCATGTCATCCTTGACCACATTTATAACTCTTACACTCTGTCACACAAGCCCTCCACCACATTAATTTCAGCTGTCAAAAAAAAAAAAAACCCCAACGCTGGTTATGACATACGATCAACCTCCTACTCATCCTGTTTTGATAACACAACACTAAATAATTCTACCCTTCAACAGTCCAGACTACCAGCCTGCTTCAGCTGTCGAGGACAGACGTAATGAGGCGCATCTTGCGCTGGCCTACAGGCGAGGACAGTAAAACTTTCAGCTCTGGATCATCATATCTAAGGGATTTGAACTGGCAAGGCCAAAAATCATTATCCCAGACACCACAGACAGCAAAACTATTATGTGCCTGGGTGGGGTTCTGAAAAGCATGACACCCTCAAAATTACATTCAATAGGTGCACAGTTAAATCTGGCTTCAAAAACATCTTTAGAAAAGGTAACAACCACGAGGTTCTGAGGTACCCCTCAGTGACTGCAAATTGTGTGCTCTTTTAGCCAGGAGATAATAAAATTACACCAGAAGTACACAGGTCGACAGCACCTCATCCCACGTGTCTGGTTGCCATGCAACAGAAAACTACCCCACTATCCCTCCTAAAATTTTCCCCCTCTCAGAAAAGGACTTCATTACATACAAGAAAACATGACAATGCCTTTCTGCAGATGAGCAGAGACAAAGAGAAGCTTCTGCAGCCACAAAATCATATGACAAATTATATTATTTCCTTCTTCTGGTGCTTCCATTTAAACTGTGATATGCAACTCAAACTGTAAATAACACTGACTTATACCATCAATTTTTTTTTATTAAAACAAATTTTCTCAGCACAAACTGTTACCTGGTATAACCGTAGGTATACAATTTTAAAAACATAACAGGTCGAGCAAAAACAACATAAAATGCAAGTGCAGGTCAAAAAAATGTCCTCCCCTAAAATTGTCTGCATACATACGTCTACTGACAGTTAACTAAGAAAATACGTTCTTTTAACCACAGTAATTTTCCTAAATCCGCTATAATCGCGCTTCAAATGCAATATTATGGGTTGTTCCGCTTTAGGCGGCTAAGCTTGAGTGAATCACGTCTGTGTCACAGGTGTATGTTACCAGCTGCAGTTAAGATACACATTGCTGTTGACACTCGCATGTAAAGGTTAGTATTGTAAAGGATTTCACAAGGTCTGCTAAAACAAGACGTGTCCTTCAGTTTATTTTATCCGCACGAATGTAGAGTTATACACACACACACACACACACACACACAATCCCCAGCAAACCTTTGTTAAAAAGTCATTCCTTTGTCGCTCCGTGCTGCATCGCATGTGCCCTTACTACGGACGATCATTACTGGAACAACCTTACAATTAGGGATGTCATTGTGGTTTAGGTTTGTCAAGCACATCATGTCAGCGTCTCAGGGTGCTCCCTGCAAAGACGCACATTGCACGCTGAGAGAGCAGGGAGCATCGCAGTGGCCGCCGACACTTTCTCATTCACATTGCACTGCTGACCGTGCGTAAATATTGCCCTTTTGCACACTGCGCGACACGAACCGTCCGGATTACAGTGACAACTAGCCCATGAAGAAAATTCTCTCTTTATTTATTTATTTTTTGCTTCCATCCCACAGAGGAGTTGATCCGATAGTTCACCATTTAATGGTGCTCATCTTTTCCTACAAATGCCCTTGCTCTAACTGTATTTAAAAAGCTCATTAATTAAGGTTTAACTTTCCTTGTAGTTAGGTGGTGCCAGCTACCACACCTCCATTTGTAAATCGTGTGCTCGTAAGATAACGCACCTTAGTGCAACTGCCTTTGTGGTTACCTGGCTAGCTGCTTAGAGCGAGAAGCAGCCACTAACATCAAATCCACAAATTCAAACAGCCGACACGATCTGTTTTATAAGCAATCAATCGTGCATCAAACATTTCGGGTAACGTGGTTTAAAAACAACAACAAACGCCACGCCGCGCCGCAGCCTTTGAGACGCGCTTCTTCCTCACCTTTCCTCTTCCTCCCTCCCAAGGTTTTGTGTCTTGAACAAAATCCTAAACGTTCCCTCCCGTTTCGACCTCCACATTCGTGTCCGGTAGTGTGAAAAGGAAAAGAAAGGCTGAAATCAAATCCCTTCTATTTTTTTTTTTTTTATTTTACCTTGTCAAAACAACGCCCGGAGTTAGTTAACCATCACCGGTTAAGAGCGGAGTTAACCCGCCGCGTCCTTTGCCGCAGGAACTTAGAAGTTTGTTACAAAGTTGCTGCTCCGCCTTCACGAAAGCAGCTGCAGGAGAGATGAGGTCACCGCAATCCAGCCCCCCCCCCCATCCACACCCCCCACCGCAATCTCGCGAGAAGCCCTGCACAATAAGTTTTAAAATTTCAGAAAAAAAAAATGAAACGAGAAAGGGGGAAGAAGCTCAGGAAACGTTGCTCCGGCAACGGGAAAACTGCAGCGTTTCGCTCGGAGTGCAACTATAGTGTTAATGATCGTCTGCTAAATGTCAGACGTTTTGAGAAAAGCGCGTGTGTGCATGATCTTAACACAACCCGGCGCAGTGAAACATCCATGTCTCAAAAGTTTAGCCGAGTGGCCACTATAAAGTTTGCAGGAAACGCGTGTGATATTGTTCCACCAACACATTTCCTGCTCTTCCTATTGTACCAGTGAAGCTGGTGCACTGCTGCGTGTTATTTCTCGATACTGCTGGTTAATCATGAACTTTATTTTCTGTGGCGCAACTTTGCATTCAGGTAGCCTGTCGTAGTCTTCAGTGTGGCTATTTCTGGTCTATCATATAAAATATACACTTAAATTTAAAGAATAAAACTGCTTTAAAAATAAGATTAAACGGCTCTAGACGAGTAGCCTCTAAGTATAAAACGCATTAACGATTTTTTTTCCATTTTATAAAAACACAAGAAATACTTCAGAACACAAAGAAAACATAACACAAAAAAATTTACTCGCAACGTCTATTTTTTTCTCGCCCTTTATCACGGATGGTTATTAGTTCTTATAAGGTGTAAAATTGTGAATGAACACTGCGCCCTCTAGTGAAAGACTACGTAGATTTACTTGGGGTTCGATTCGCCGCTCTCCGTGCTCCGTTAGGCGTGTATAAGGCCATAAATATCTGTTTTCTCTAAATACGACTGCCACTATTAACCGAAAACGCCGTTGAAACGTTTACCTTTTGACTTCATGTAAGCTATGTTTCTCTTCGTCAGGTTAATACAAACGGTACAATATACAAGTGAAATTTACGCCGATGTACCGATCTCGTGCACATTTTTTTTAATAGTACTTTATTATTCCCTGAGGGAAATTACTTCTCTGCATTTAACCCATGCCTTGGGGGAGCAATGGGCAGCCAGCTACATGCAGCGCCTGGGGAGCTAGCGCTGAGTGTCTTACTCAAAGACACACATGGCTGCGCTGGGATTCGAGCCGGTAGACTTCCGAATCCCAATCTACCAATTGAGGCACCAGACCGCTTAATATGTTATGTCACGTTCGTCATCATGTAATGTAGCGCACTCAGTCTGTTCACTTTCCATGTCACCGTCAATTTCTTTCATTCTTTAATTTAGTTTTTATGCTTCACCTACAGTTTTGTATTCGTCTTTTTCACTGACATTGATTGGCACTGCAATAGTGAAGAAACACCGCTCCTGAGTCCCCGAAAAGAATCATCATTTTATTTTATTCCATAGCATCAGAATAGGTTACATCATCCATCCAGTTTTTTTACATAATTAATTACCTGACAGCTGCTAAGTTTGAGTTTTAGGTAAAAGTACATCTTCATGTGTTTATTAATCAAAGTCAGTCCTACATGACATAGTCTAACAATGACCTTGTGCTTGTAGATGTAAGAAATCTTTCTCTAGACACGCTTCTGTTTCCTATACTCTGGACTGGCTATTCTTTGGAGATTCTTGTTTAAACATAGCTATATGAAATGGAAGTGTTTAAGTTTAAATCATATCATGCATAACCACATCAAGAGTGGCAGCAGCAGTAACCTCATATTGGGGGGCCAGTTAAAACCCTCGAAAAGAGAGGAGGGTGCTATTTCACATCTTCTGACTTTTAGGGATCAGAATTGATGAAGGGCAACACCTCGCTTTCTATCCAAGCAGTTAGTGGGGTGGGCTGCTGCCATCCACTCTGACACTGCCACTGATCAGTAATGCTATATGTCATGGATTTCTTCCCAGGCTTGTTTCTCTTCCAAGGGTAACGTTTTTAGACTGCTTTATTTTCAGAAGACCAAGAGCATACACACCTCTGGCAAACCTTAATGACCCAAGCTACATTGAAAATTCCTTGCATTCAAATGAATGCTTGAGGACACCAAATGTGCAAACGTCTAAAATGTACAGAAGCATTTAAGGATATGAGTCTCCATCCATATGTTAAGACTGTCAAGTCAAAGGAAATGAAAGTAGTAAAGATGACAGCATTTCACAACCATCAGCTTGAAGATCAGTGCTAAGGAAATAATGGTGTAGGTTTCATATCAGTGTTGTTGGGGGGACACTACTTACGGCATGCAGTCTGTTATAGGCTATGATAAAAGCAATCAGGATGCATTGTGATTGGGGGCGTCAACTCACTCCAAACAGTGGGTGGGGGAAGGACATGTCTATCTTCAGCTTCAAAATGTTTCCTGTGGAGCCGGGCTAGCATGCTAATTGGTAGCTTGCATTTTAAGCGTATGGTCTCTGGGGAAATGCAGCAGTTCATCTCGTGCCACGCTGAGCAAACGCCTCCCTGCCAACTGACACAACCTTGTCATCGGTCTCCAAACTTGTAGATGACAATTGGTAGCTCTGCATCCGTGTTCCATTTATTCACTGTTTTCAAACCAGTTAACCACTTCATATTTATATAGGTCATGGAACATTATCCAAGCAACGTAGACTGCAAGGCAGGTCAAGCAAGCAGTGTTTCTCAAGTGCGAATGGAAAGTCTTGCCTTTGTGGCAAGTACACTGGATTTGGAGATGTCATTTTGCGCAGCAAAGATAATATCTTTACATTGTGTGGCTAATGACTTAGAGTCTTAGAGTTAGGTTTGTAGAACATCTGCAAGAAACCTTCACAGAGCTACATTAAGCTACCTTGTGGAAAGAGACTTGAAATGTAGTTGGACTTAAATAAGCTTACAAAGAAATTTTTGCATTTTAAAGTCCCCATATGTGGCCTATTCCCTATGCAGTTTTACCCCCAGTGCCCTGCACCTGCACCAAAACAGGACTCTTTAATTTGCAGCTTTTTCCCTGCTGCTTTTAATGCGATTGTAGAGACTTACGTAAAGCTGAGGATTAGGGATGTGGCACTTCCAATCTCCTCATCCTTCTGACTTTTCTGATGTTTAAAAGCTGCCACACAATTCCACCATGACATTTTGGATAGTGAGAGTGTGTTCCTTGTGTGGTTATATTGATTATTCACTACCTACATCCTTCTAGCCTTGTTATTTTCACTGTCTCGAACCTTGCTGTCTCCGTATTGAGCTCTCTTATGGCCTACGATCAACAGTGTTTTCATTTCTTCGAAGGTGGAGATTGCCTGGACAGCTGGAGAGAAGCCTCTTCAGGGAGAGCCTGGCAGGAGGGTTTTTAATTAAAGCTGTAGCTCACAGAGGCAATGGGAGCCACAGTGTGAAGCCAGGAAAATCTCTTTCCATGGTGACTGTTTGAATGATTACCCCCTACCACTGCTTTCAGCCCAAACTGCAAACTGCTGACTATATATATATATATATATATATAATCCTATTCTATTCTGCAGTCATATATATATATATATATATATACACACATGAAACACGTTACTGTTAGAAATTACATAGCGCCATCTGCTGGTGATATGGGTTACATTACCCATTACAATGGGTTGCATCTCTCGGCAAGACTTGGAATATTTTTGTGATATAAACTGTTATATAAATCTATGATGTTGTTTGCCCATAATTTTGTCAGGAAATGAAATTCAATGTCTTGTTTACCGTTCGTCCAAATTACATAATATAATTCTGTTGCCAAATGGGTTCAATATACTGTATTTGTGTATCTGTCCGAAAGCATAATCATATAAATCACTTTTTTTTTTAAATTGGATTGGAATAGTGTGAACGTTTGTTTTGACTAACTTTGACTGAAAATGAGGAGTGAGTCTTTAACATTTAACGACCCCCTAAGCAAACGTTTGTTTTTCGTTGATGTTAATTTACCTTCCATCTTTTCACTACAATTAATCCCAAATCAATGACAAAAGTACAAAAACTAATTTAGCCTAATAAAATCGCTGTTTTACTCGGAGTTTAACACTCGAAATTTAAAGCCTAACCTATGCGTTCCCACCCCACTTGTAAACAAATCCAGAGAATTGAGAGCGGTTTATTTTCTAATTAAAACGATAACACATTAAACGTATGAATGGCATAATCCATAACTATTGAGTCTTTACAGAGCCTCGGACATTATTCCCATGACATTTAGAATACTATCTTCATGTAATAAATCTCAAAAGAACGGAAATGCCATCGGTCTGCTGCAAAGGGTCACATCTTCAGAAAATTAAGGTCGTAAGGAAGAGTGGAAAATGTATCTTTCTTCTCATTTAGCTCTTTGTTAGTTTTAAAAGCCGCTGGATGTCAGGTTCGATGTCGATGGTTTTAAAATTTTTGCTGTATCTTCTAAATGGTTCTCCTTCTGGCCCGATTAAAAACTTTTCAAAATTCCAGGAGATGTCTGTCCTGTTGACTGGGGTCCAGATGATAAATCTGGGATCTTGGACAAGAATATTAGGTTCATCGAATGGATGGGGAAGTTTATTTTTCAGGTAGGCAAACACTGGGTGTGTGCTTGTCCCGTTGACGTCGCATTTCTCGAACACTGTAAAACTCGGTTTAAACCCTCCTCCTGGTCGCACATGCATTAATGAGTTCAATATTTCCTCATTTGCGCAATTCTCCTGTTAAAAGAATAAAACGAAGAAGCAAAAGAGTAAATACACGAAATAAATAGCAATAATCCAACTTCTGGCGTTATTGTGGAGTGTAATTCTAGCATTGGTTCAAATGTTTAAAACCGCTATTTCTTCTTTACCAACATATGGGGCAACAAAAATAATAATAATAATAATAATAATAATAATAATAATAAATAATAATAATAATAATAATAATAATAATAATAATAATAAACGTCTTTTCAATTATGCAAAGGACTTAAGTAGTACTCTGCCTAAAAATCGCTTGCCCCTGGCGGTAGAAACACTGCGGACTAGTGACTCTTGTCTCCGACACTTGTCACACTGACCTGGTATCCGAACTGATTACATGGAAAGCCCAGGACTACCAGCCGGTGAGGGTATCTGGCCTGCAGCTCGTTGAGCTCCCTGTAGTCCCGGGTGGTCGTACCTCAGAGCGACGCCACGTTTTCTATTAAGACCACCCTGCCCCTGAAGACATTGAAGTCAATGGACTCTCCCTGTATAGTCATCGCGCGAAGGTCGTAGAACGTCTTAGCGATGTAGGCCATAGCTTGACTTGCAAGAACGCAGAAACCACACGCGCAACTGGCGTCTTTTAACACCTCCCAATTCCGCTTCAGTACTGATGCCTGTCACATGATTTCGGATCAGGTCGGTGTCAAATGATTGTGTAGAAAGCCGATACACACCTGTTAACGATCTTGAGACCGTGTATGTAGGAGGCTGGCACTTCAATTTGAGTATGCAAAGCAGCGCGGACAAGCGCTGAGTTGGAGTCTGAGGAAATCTAGTTTATAGTAATTTCTGACCTGTCCGCAATAGCAATAGAATTCACCAGTAAATGGATACGTTTTGTCCACCAAATACTTTGCAAATGACATCACCTTCCATTTCATATAACAATAGATGAATAGGTTTAAGTGGCACATGGAATTAAACTGTAGGCTACAGACTGCAATAAATTGTAATTCACAAGGCTCCCGTTTAAGCATGTACATTTTTTTTGTTATTTATTGTAACTTATTTTAATTGAAGGGCTAACTGCTATTCTGGTGAATATTCTTTGTCATTGTCGCGACGTTCTGATTGAGGCATTTAATGAAACCCACTTTTCCTGTAATTTATTCAACATCTACAAAAGACACTCAATACTGACATATTAAGTGTACTTTACACAAAGAATGTTACAATGTTTTGTGACTTGCACAACATCAATCTGGAATAGAATTCCTTGCGTCATAGATTCTGTATAAAGAGTCTAACAATGGTTTTGATGAACAAACAAGAAAGCATGCAATATGCGTATAATTCTAATTGAAAGTGAAATTGTCACTGTATGATTTTCCCCGGTTGTATTTAGTTTCTAAATTGGTGATTGATTGTATTTTTATTCCTTTTGTTGTATTAATCATTTTTCAATAAAGTGGGATTTTTTCTTCTGAACACCGCCCTCGCTCCCGTTGACTTCGTTTGACGCTCAGCGCACAATCCTAGTATTGAACGCAATCTGTAAGTAGCGTTTTAGAGCGCCTTGTGTGTTTACGATGACTAAGAATCTTTTCCAAAAATTGCTCTGTGTAAGAGAACTAAAACAAATGAGTTCAGGTGGAAAGGTGAGACCAACGGCTGAGTCACTATGGTAATTTAAAACGGGTATCGCTTTCTATGCCATCAAACATTTATTGCATCATTACTACCTGGATGATTAATCTTGTTCACTGGATCCGTAATGAACGTCTCCCCATCCGACCTAGGATGGTCCTGAACAACAAACGACATAGACCGAGACCCACGTATAATGTGTCGTCTACACAAAGCCTTCATCTAGCTCCATACAGGCCATCTTTCGTCGCTTTCCTAACATTTTGCACTCAACACTTTAAGGCCTGGAACAAAAAAGGGTATTTCTAAGACAGTATAATCGTTACACGTCCTAAATTTAGCTGCATGCTGTAATGTCGATGTCAACAGTTGTGCACGATCGTTTTTTTGGTAAGTAAAACGGAAAGTGCGTGAATAAATAACAGTTTGGTCCACGATGTAAATTACTACAGCTTGTGCAGGAAAACAACTGGAACGACGTTTAATCTCAGCAAGAGTTCAAGAACTTTTCTTTTTATATTACATCATGAAACCCTTTCTAAATTCCCGTGTTCATTTTTAGCACCGTCCTTTTGTACTGGCCGACCTCAAAACAAACGAACCTAAATTATTTTTATCCAGTTGTAGGCACATTTTTCAGTGCAACACCTCGGGAATAATGCTGCCTTGGTTTCACCTGAGCACCGAGCACGTTACTGTCTGGAACTGTCGCTTTTACTGGCCGAGGCAGAATATTTCAGAATAAACCATCGGCAATTAAATAATGTCATCGAGGCTTGATCTACCGCGAGGGCTCGTTGAGTGTACATCTAAGGGCCTTGCACGTTAAGGGATCCATATGCCAAAAACGATTAAAAATTCAGTAATTACAGTGGTAGTTAAAAGCTAAGGCGATGGCTCTCCGAGCTGCAATATCATGGACCCCACTGTGCTTTTAATCAAATAAATGCTGAGTTTCATGTATAATTGTAATTTAATTATGACGTATATTGACATCTGCGGTTACGCATTAAGAAGGCATCTTCACATGACATACGAAACACGCATCAGTGGCACACAATGTTAAGTAAATATCCCACTACTATTTATTTTGTAATATATGCAAAGAAAACTGGGATTCTTTTAAAATGAAATTCCGCAACACAAATCTGCACAAACATGATCGAATTTAAGTACAAATTAAAACATTGCAAAGACATCACGTACATTATATATAAGTACATTATATATAACTTGATTCAATTATATAAGATCCATATAACTATATAATTTTTGTGCAGCAGTTCAGCTGACCCTACACAACGTTATGTAATGCGAATAAAATCCTGTCCATCTTCATAATTAATCTGGTTGTAAAATTGAGCCAGTACTTAATTTTGTTTAGACATAAGTTTTCTACACGTAAACATTCCGTACATTTTCTTTGTACACAGAGGTTCAGAACGCATACAGAGACCTTTAAAGTCCAAGATAGCATGGAGCCCATAAATTAGCAAATAGATGTTTGTAGTGGTTCAAACAAATATCAACAGACTAAGATTGGGCTGTGTGAACAAGATAAACACAATTACCCAATTAACACATAAACCAATTAACGCATAATGAATACATGGCAAACATACACACCTAAAACCCGTGTACTTTTCAAGGGACTTAAAAACCTGACATTTTAAAATATAAGACAACTCATTGCCAGTTGTTGTCTTAAAATAGTCCTCTTCATTCAAGGTCAGTTTATCTTTTGTAGAGGTCTAGCCGTGTCGGAGATCCGGCCAGTCTTCCTTCAGACAATTGAGCCGTACGTGGTTTCCGTTTTCAGCACTTTAATTATTTAGTTCTTTTTTTTTTGCCCTCAGAACTGCAGTTTCATCTTTCACTGTCTGAAGTCGATTGAAAATGTCGGAATGTCACACAGCAGTTATTAAAGCTAGAGCCGGCTGTACTGCGACTGCAAAAAATTCAAAGGAACTGTTCAAAATCCTGGTTCCAAACCTCCAGCAGCCATAGCCGTCTCTTTGTCTTTTTCATCCCTTTTGTACGTTTTTCTGCGGGTTTTGATGGTTTTGAGTTAGAGTCAAAACGTAATTCTCAAAATGCTGCCGTCTTGATCAGAATATAAAGAACATCAGGAAAATGAACGACAGAAAGTTCAATGTAGCATGGATTTCTTGCATATAGATGAATGGACCCCATTTAGAAATTAGTCACCGCAGTAAAAGACAAGCATTAGGTCGGCAAATTCACTACTGTCACTTTACATTTTGTCACGTAAAACTCTCTGTGAAACCACGGTATAACACAGAATGAAAACTGTTCGAATTATTGTATGTGCAGTA
Source organism: Chitala chitala (assembly GCA_025773905.1). Taxonomy (NCBI): domain Eukaryota; kingdom Metazoa; phylum Chordata; class Actinopteri; order Osteoglossiformes; family Notopteridae; genus Chitala; species Chitala chitala. The sequence goes on along the minus strand of JABJVR010000021.1, from coordinate 289,606 downwards.
TGAGCATCCTGCGGTGGGTTGGCGCCCTGCCCTGGGTGTCCCCTGCCCTGCGCCCTATGGGTTATGGGATGGGCTCCTGGCTTCCCCGCGACCTTTAACAGGATGAAGGTTTAGAAGATGACTGACTGATTGACAGTATGAGCATACTGCAATGTGACACGTCCAGTATTTTGTGAAACTATTGCCACCTAGCGGACAAGTTTGCAAATTACAAGAAACATGTGCGGGCAGCATAAGATGCAACAAATATTTTCAAGCACAAAAAAAAGCACCAGTGCCTTGGAGAGGATAAAATTAACACAAGTCTTTATAAAAACAGTATCTATGAATATGACCAAATGGACACAAAACAAAGTTTCGGGAATGAGGAAAAAAAAAGATGCACATCTGCAAATTAAGCAAGTAATGAAACTTGCTAAGGTGATGCTGTCTTAACGTTTGTGCAACATTGTGAAAACACTTCAGGTCAGTGGCACCCAGAGAGGCCCCTGCTTCTCCCTAACACCAGCAGCTCTTCTGTGAGCTCGTGCTGGCATCGCGCCGGTGCTCTTCGTCCATTAGGTCAGCGATGCTGAGCTCCTCCGTGAGGTGCACCCGCAGAACATCCAGCTCCTTCTTGTTGGCCTGCAGCACGAGCTCCGTCAAGCGGGTGAAAGACTACAGCAGACAAAGAGCAATACAGCCAGTTGTCATTAGCCACCGATAAAATGAAAACCTCTGAAAATAAATCCACTGCAAAGGAATGTGTTCAAGAAAAAAAAACACACGGCTCAAACGATGTCCACAGGAACCTTCCCCTAACTCATCAACAAATCTCATTCAACCCTGTAACAGAGAACACACGTACCTCCTTGATGTTGTAACTGGTACAGGCACTTGTTTCAAAGAAATCCATCCCGTAGGTTTTAGCAAGCTACAATGTGGGAAAACAAGATGGGACTGACTGACCATCATGTCCATGGGAGCCTAACTGCTTATTAAATATGAACATATGATTTCATGAAAACACCCATCTAATTTTAGGATAAACCAGGATTTGCATAAAATGCAGTAAAATACGGAAGATGGCTAAATAATAGCAGAAATTACTATTTTGAATTTTTTCCCCCTCTCTAATCTACATCACCATCCTGAACTAAATGCAATTGTAATGAAAACATTCACAGACTGTTTTCCTGTCACTCTGTGGAGAGCAGTATCTATGAAAAGGCAGTCGCAAAGTTGAATCATGTCAACTGGACTTCTTGATAGGAACATTTCACTACTAATCCAAGTAGCTTCTTTAGCCAAAATTGAGACAAAATTCGTCAGGGATCCCATGTATATCCTCCAGAGTTTGCACTGAAACTACTTGGATTAGTAGTGAAACCTTCCTATCAAGAAGTTGTTATCCTGTTGACATGATACAACTGCCAGACAGCTCCACCTGGATGACTGAGATTCTTCATCGAGATATGAAAAAGCAGCATCACCACTAGCTCCGCCCCCAATTCAGGCTCCACCCCTAATTCAAGCTCTATCCCACCTTATTCCCCTGCTCGGTAGCCACCTGCCTCTTCAACTCCTCATCAGACTTGTTACCAATGAGGATCTTCTGCACTTGATCAGGTGCGTACTGGAATAGGAGGGGTGGATGTGAACCATGGATCATTAATATAAAACAGGAGGAGCCAGACCTGCCCTGAAGGCCTCACCTCATCCACGTCACCAGCCCACTTCATGATGTGCTGGAAGGAGCGCTCGCTGGTGATGTCATACACCAAGAAGATCCCCTGTGGAGAGAGAGAGGCGGGGTCACCGCAGTTCACCTGAGAGCAACACCCAGTCAGACACCTGCGTGACAACCTGTGGAGGGTAACATTTAGCACACCTGTGTTGAACAGGAATCAGGTGTAAGAATTTTTGTTGCGCCTGTGAGTGAGACACCTCCCCTCCATCTTTTCACTCAATTCATAAAATAACAATAAGTGTTTGATGTTGTCTGTTTAGCCAGACTAACACACATAAACAGCTGTTCAGAAGTCACATAGAACATTTAACACTTCAGCGTGGAAGGACAGATGGTCTTATCACCTTGGTGTAGGCAGTACCCCTTTTTTTATTAAGAACCAGGAGGTCTCCCCTATGATTTGTTCAGTGAGTTACTTCATTTCCCATGACTGAATCACCAGTAACAATGTACTATAATTAGCAGGGACATGAAATATTACGGCACACTGTACTGTTTGACATCAAGGGATCAGGGATTGCAAATGGTCACCTATTTCAAAGGAATGTGAGGCTTGTTCAAATTACAAGACTGCTCTGGAACAAGAGGAGACAGTCACAGTTGGCATCACAGGATGTTCTGTGTCCTTATTAGGAGGTCTGATTAATATAGAAGTATTATTTCTAAACATGTTACTAACCTTAATTTCTGCAATTCTGTACAATTGAACTCACCTGTGCTCGTCTGTAGTACTGCTTGGTAATGGTCTGGTACCTTTCCTGGCCTGCTGTATCCCTGACGGACAAACACATGCACGCGTAGGTCAGTTTGAACATCACTTTATCTCTTGCCAGCCAGTTTTGCTGAGACAGGGAACATTCAAGGAGACATAAAACATAGCCGGTTAAATTGAAAACAAAAGGGGGGGAAAAAAAAAAAGGATTCTCGATTTGGCTTACCAGATTTGTATTCGTACTTTAATGCCATCTATTTCTAATGTCTTCATTTTGAAATCCACCCCTATGAATAAATGAAAACAGAACCTTCTGGTTAGAGTTGGAGCACAGACGTTTTTCTTTGAAGATGCCCAACAAGCTCCTGCACCTGCCCGAATCAGTATAGCGAACCCACCCCTGACTTCCCATCAATGAGAGCTGATTTTCCTATACAAGAAGTTCACAATATTAATTTTGAAAAAGTATCTCTGTCATATTAGAACACAGGGATAGTACTGAAATTGAGCCCTGAAGTCATGTGATACCCAAGCTCTTGGTATGAGCAGTGAAGGAGAAGGGTTAATGACAAGATGGCCTCCCAGCCTGAGATTTCACTCTACCCTTTTTCAGTTTCTATGGAAACCAGTCTCTTCTGTGGATCATGAACAGATGTGGTACACTGGAGCTGCTGTGATACATGTCCGCTTTTGGCTAGCGTGACTCCGGCAGCCCAGTGCCTTCAGCACCAAGTCGTCTCATTCCAGTGACTATAGAGCTTTTTAACAAAACTTCAAAGAGTGATGGATCAGCAAGGCAGACAGACTGTTCCCTAGGCACAGTCTGATCGTCTGGACCGCACTGGCGCTGACAACTGTGGGAAAGGATAGTTTTAATACTGTGGAATACCTGCAGGTAGTACAGCCATTAGACAATGTGACCTGACAGATGTAGGTTCACTTCAGATGAGGATACTGCAGCATGACTGAACACTGAATCTGCTCAAAACGTTCAGCTGCAAAACAGGGTGAAATGTGTGATCAGCTTTTAAAACCACCAACTGTGCAACTAAATTGGAAACATTGTGAGCATGTGATGCTGAAGCGTGGACAGTCGCCTAATCACGAGCCTCCTTCAGACGCTTCCTGATCCGAATCAAGGTGTGAAGATGTAGTTGAGATACACAGCCAAGGTGGACTGTGTCAGCTCTGAAAAGCAAGAACTATGTTTTCACTTTCCTCACAGGTATACAAGGAAGCATCTCAAATCAGGGGGAAAAAATCTTTCAGAAAACATCAAAGGAATGTTCCTTTTCAACCGTTTCCAAGCACCGGCAGAAACGGCTGCCCTGCAATGGAAAGGTTCATTATTCACTATTCCTGGCACGCTGAACATCTCAACACCGCCTTTCTATGGCACAACACAAGCTGCCGACCTTCTCTTTTCACGGGAGGGCATTCAAACGTGTGTTCCATCCACACGTAGAATCACTGTCAGTCGTACACATGGGTTACCACCTCAAAATTCAGCCGGTGCTGTTCAGCACCAAGTGCACTGAAGCGTAGGCATCGCCGTGGCGACGCTCAGGCCCACAAAGGCCTTGCGAAACTGAACCATCAGAGTACGTCAGAAGCGACGACGCAGACTGAGACAGGGATGGGTGGGTCGATGCCTCATTGCATTAAGACAACATGACCTGTGTGACGTCAATGCACTTCAACTTACAGTTCCCAGGAAAAAAGGTCACATGACCGGTCAGTGCAGGTTACATCATGAGCTGTCCAAGATTTCGTCTTTGGTCCTAATTTCTGTCTGGCAGTGATAGTGCTTTGAGATCATCTGAAAAGCACCCAAAAAAATCCTAACAGATAAGTAAACAGGTTAAGTAAAGCAAACCAATGTACAGAACTACACATTATAACATTGGATGTGTCCTCTGATTCCTAGCAATACCCAACATAGGTTCCTTAGCACATATTTGGAGAGCAAATTAGTCAGGTAAGGATAATGAAATGTAAGCATGAAGTGTGCAAAATTTAATCAACCGTAATTAATACCTGCCTTTATGAAACGTGCCAGGTTTGCAACGGGATTGCCCCCTCCCACAGAGTGTCAGGCAGATAACCCAGCACCTGACCTGGAATATATGAATTAAAGATGCCCCCGGCTCCAAGAAACCCCATTTGGTAGGCGTGCACTGGCTCGCCCCCTACCAGCATCAGGAAGAAGCCCCAGTCAATCAACCCGTAGGGAATTTTCCCAGGAACCTCGGAAAGCATTTCCATCTATTTTTTTGGGAAGGGGGCGGGCAGTGCAATTAATACCCTGGTGCAAGAGCGGTAGGGGGGTGCATTAAAAGTACATGAGCCTCTGTGATGACCTGCCACTGATGAACTGAATCATTCTCCTCTGTGTCACTTGTGCCTTTTAAACTCACACAGTGCAACACAGTGCCTGTTCAGACAGACTCGCCGTTGTGCTCCAACACAATGTAGTGTCGGATTTTTTAATGACAAGCCCAAATGCAGGTTGAAATAAAGAAGTGTTTTTTTTTAATAAACTTAACCATGGGAAGTCTGGTTGCTTATTCTTCTAAACAGCCAAATTAAATACGAGTAAACAAAAAATTTTTTTATAATAACCCAATCAAAAGTACACAACATAAGAAGTTTTTAAAAAGTGGAATTTAAATTGAGGGAAATTAGGAAAATTGATTAAAAAAATAAGAAACTCAGAAGCCCTGAACGGGCAACTTCCACAGCTGCGGTGTTGTCCTGTTTGTGAAAATCGATAACTCTACCCAAAGTCAGCAATATAGTAAGAAGAAATAGGGATATTTGTAAGTCTGCGCTTTTTTCACAACATGCTGGCCTTTAATATTGCAGCTGCACAGTACTGGTGTTTAAATATCTTAGTGCCCACCTTTACAGCATCTTCACACGCTTTACTGCAGGTGACCCTCACAAGCTTCAGCTTGCCTTAGAACAAAGTCTCCGCTCTTCCCACTGACCCCCAGAGGGATGCGCGAGTGAGGGGTGTCCCTGCTGGACCCAGGCTTGTCCTGGCAGGCAGGTAAACGAAGGCACCAGGGGGAGGATGCGTCACTCCTTAGTGGGTTAGCGAGTGCAAGACAGCCTCAGGCTTGGAGAGTCGGGACTTTGATGAATGCAGCCAGTCGCGGGCAATGTGACTTGAGGGATGAGCCGGATGCATTTCATAACCAGTTTCCCATAAAATTCTAATTGCGGCCTTCAGGTGTGTCATGTTCTATGGCAGAATGACAGAACGTGCGATTTCTGTTGTCTTAAAAAAATGCTGCTGACTCACAACTGCTAATACAATCTCTGAGCTAGAGGCCTCTACTCTGTGTTGTAACGCCAGCATATGGTCACAACACCCTCGGCTGTTTTGCTGACAGTTAAGGGTGTGATACTGTGAGCATCCTGGCTGCTATATTGCAGGAAGCATGGTGGACACGTGGCACAGCCGACAGCAGAAAGGCTGCAGGCCACAGATGGGAGTTAGCCACAGTTTATCTTTGCCCACCTCACACTGCATGGACATAAAGATTGGACATGAGGCCTGGGCTGTCAGTACTGTTCCTACAGTGAAAACATTTTATCAACAAACAGTAAACACAGATCTGACAATTCCCTCTTCCATCAAAGAGGTAGAGGTATATACAAACAGGAAGGTATATATCATGAAAGCTGAGTGCCCACTGTACTTTAGAATCAGTCAAGACTAGAAAAGCAGTGCCCATACGCATATTCAATCGGCCCATTTTTAACGAGGAAAGATTCTTGTCATAATTAAATGGGAACTGAGAAGAGGGCTCCCAGAGCCGGTGTCCAATAAATAAGTCCATTTATAGATGGAAACAGCTGTAACATACCCACACCTCAGCTCCTTTTGGGAGCAGTGAAGGCATGCGTATGTTACAGTGGATGCACACCTGTGCAAGTAGCAGGTGGACAACTCATTGCATACGGCAACATGGAGGAGATACCGCAGTCTACGGGAACTCCTGGCAGCAGAGCTGCTGGCTAAAGCAGAAAAGGTGTAAAACCAGGCCTGAGCTGACAGGCTCCATCTGTCACAGCAGCCAATAGGCAGAGGAGTACTAAATAAAAGTGGATGGAGGGGCCCTGGCAGAAGAGGCAACGCGGTGTGCCAGATCTGGGGTGTGCTGCGAACCTGTAAATCAGCTTGTCTTTCCCTGTGCGTGTGTGTGTGTGTGTGTGTGTGTGTGTGTGTGTGGGGGGGGGACAGGAGGTGTAGACCACAAGCTTACACAGGGTCCTGATGAGAGGAGGATCGATGCTGGCCGGGGACCCGGGGAAAATCGATCGCGACGTCTGACTAAACACGGGTAAATCATCAGTTGCCGCACAAACTTCCTGCGCCGTTTCAGTTGCAGGTTTGCCCTCTGCTCTTTCCGCATGCTCAAGTTGTGGGGCATTCAGAGACGACACAAAACATGGTTCACATTGTACAGAATGTACAGTCCTCGAGCAGCTGCTCATTTGTCACTTTCTTGCATGCTGTGCGAGTCCACCTCACCGCCACACCCATGTTCATAACCACAACGGCTAAACATTAACTCCCAAACACTAACCTGAACCCTTCATAGCAGGCTGCCTGTGGCCTTAACACATCAGCTTTGTTGTGCTTTACAATGGCCGTAAATTAACATCCAAAACACAATGGAAGAGCGGGACTCCATTGATTGGGGGAGTGGGCAGTTTATAATAACCAGGCCCAACTGTCCTTTGTATCCCACAGTCACATGTAAAGGAAAACAGGACAATAAAACAACCAGCCATCACAAATTCCAGGACCAACTTGAAGGCTTATTCATATTCACATTGTCTAGTTATTCAGTTTCCAATGCCACAATATAGTCAGTAATTTGTTCTCATCTCACACTTAGAGTCAGTATAAACTAATATTGCTAATACAGCTGCCTTCACCTGGAGCCACAATGTCTGGAACGGTTTCTACGCCTGCTGCTGCCTTCAACTGGCTTCCAATCACAGCCTCGCCATAACGCTGCAGTTCACATTAGCTTTAAACGAGCTCTGCGATTATCGTCTTCAAAGATCTTTATTCGGTATCGTCAAAGCACGGTGCTTTTTTTATTGCACGTGGACGTGTGTGCCCGCCCTGTTTTCAGCACAGATGTCAGTTCCCTAATTGCACTTCTTAAGACCGTCAGCGTAATTTTATCGAGCGACTGGACACGGGTGAAAACTAGTTTGGGCAGAAAACTGTCGTTAAGCATCATTATCTCGTATCCCTGCATGAGCGGGATTAGCATAATCAAACTGAATAAGACAGCAGCGTCGGTCCCCAAAAAGAAAATAGCTAAAGAGGAACATGAATGTGGATGACCCAGTGCTGCACTGAGATAACTGTTCGAGTCAAATGTCCTCCCACCACCCGCTGACTGAGTTTGGCTCCCCCCTCCCTTCCAATTTTCCAGCTCTTTGCCTTGATGACCTACTGGAATGCTTTTTCGTTAGCCTCAACAATCCATGCAGTTTTTTGACACTTCGTATTTCTTGATATGTTCACATTCCCCTGCCATTTTTGGACGCCTAGCACTCCTTGAAGAGCCTGACAGCCCTCTTTCCCTAGGAGATAAACATTTTGTGTTCTGGCATCTTCTTGATTGCGGTAACACGGGGAGTTGTAAAAACACAGTGAGATGCATTTCAAGGTAAACGTTTAAATCATCAACTACAAGGACGAAAGTGTGTGTGTGTGTGTGTGTGTGTGTGTGTTAGAGAGAGAGAGACAGAAAGAGAGAGAGAGAGAGAGAGACATGAATGGTTTTAACTTCTGCCTACGTTTGATCATAAATTACAGTGACTTGTCTGACTCCAACATTGTGGTCTTCAACATGACCTTAATGTATCCTCACCAAAGCAAGCAGATAAGTGATTTATATACAGTGTATGGTACTTCACTCTAGGAACACTATAGCAGTTCCGTATAGAAATGAACAATCACAAGTCAACTACAAAGTAACCAGTGATATTTTCCTCCAGGAACACATCTGCCAAGAATAAACCCTTGCACAGAGAGCTGTCTTTGTTAAAATACACTGGACAAATTAGCCTAATATTTACACCTTCTCATTTCTAGCAAAATACAACTTACACATTGTCTAAAGCAGAACAGCATCACCTTATACGCCCATGCATACATATGTTGTGGAATGGGGTGCCACTGCAGTCTGATTGGAAGCTAACGAATCTACGCAATTTCCCGTTTGATGTACTGTAGTCGTTAAAACCACACTCCATTATTGGGTACCACTGACATCCAACGCTGGCGTGTCAACACAACCTTCTGAAGCAAAGCGGCACCTATGCCATTTTTATCTAGCCCATCCCGCTTTACCGAGGATGACTTCACGTGGAACATCGCACTTCATTAAAATAGTAACCAAATTACATGTTAAATATTTTCAATCCCCATATTTAAGTGCTGAAAAGGGGATCTCTCCTTCCTAAATGCTTTCGTCACCAAGAACTCGATGTGCACCGAAAACCTGAAAAGTACAGCGAGAAGTCTTTGTTTAAGAAACGCCAAACAACTACAAAGACTGGACAAATTATTTATGCCATGCCTTAAGTCTTTAATATACATAACCATCTGCGGGTTCTGTTTATATATTTTACAAACGTTTAATGATTATTCTATAAAACAAATAGAATGCATTTATTTGCGGTAACGCGTCGAATTCATACAGAAATTGTCAACATTTAATAACGTATCTGAGAATAAAAACCCGACCTCGTTGACGTTAGTAAACCTGCCAGGATTAACCCTAAACATCACTGGCAATGCAGCGCGAGAACACATGACGAGGACATCAAATAGCTGCATATAGCGCCATGCAATCTATCTGTGAATACACAATAAACAGCACTTAACGGAGGAGCCCGCTTACCGATCGTAGAAATGTGCGAAGAATGAAATTCGTTGTCCGTGAATCTGCACATCAGACAGGTTTTGCCAACGCCGGAATCTCCCAGAAGCAAGAGTCTGAACAGTACATCATACTGCTTGGCCATAGTGCACTATGGTAAATAACGTTAACTCAACGAATCTGTTATCGCTTCTCTTGCATCTCCCATATCTGCCGAAATGAAAAACGAACCCCTCCCTCCCGTTTCTTTCTTTCTTTTTTCTTTCTTTCTTTTCTTTTATTCCGGAGGTAATTGTATGCGCTCTCCTGTATTATCTGACCGCAACTGAGCCCAGTGGTTGCTGTGTACCTAAATACGAATAGGGTAAGGGTGGACCCAAATGTGTGTCGTATTGACTATAGGGCGAGGCGTCGGAGATGTGCTCTGGTTGACGCTACGCTGACAACAGATATAATGGGAGGAGAGACGATACTTGGGGGAAGGGAATAATTCATTTTCAATTCCAATGATGTAATGACTGTCCAATTTAATAATTACCAAAGTTTATTACTTGAAATACCGTTTCCATACGTTGCAGCAAAAGATCAATGAACCTCAATTCAGTAACATAATCAAGAGATTAATCGAGACGTTACGGCATCCTACAAGAAAAAAAAAAAAAAAAAAGATTTCAATGACACGGTTAAAATGAATCTGATCTATCCTAAATAAAACTGTTCTTCATACATGCATTGCTGTGTTCACGAACTTTTGTTTTTTGCAACTGTGAACTACTGCTAAATGTGTTAACAGCTTGCAGTTTTTTTTTTTTTTTTTGCTTAATGATAAAAACTATTTTGACACCATTTAGTCAGCATTTCACGTTTGAAATTGAAGTTTACAGTTAAGCACTCATTTCTGACAATTTACATAATTCCTGACAGATAGTTCACATGTGTTATATCGTAATAGATACTATGTTGACAAGTTAAAATGGAAAGCAATTATTTATTGTGTTTGTTTTTCTGGAAGCTTTTTATTGCAAATACACAGAGGTGGCATTAAGTAAGATTATAAGTACAACAAAGTTTGAAAACAGCTCATTATACCATATTTTATAGTTTGGTCCCCCCCCCCCTAAAAAAAACAGGGGTAATTAAAAATTCAAAACGTCCACTTACCAAATTTCCATTAAGTCAAAGGTACACAGGAAGTGAATGACTAAAAGTCCTAAGTACCAGATGATGTGCAGAAAAGTCCTGCCATTTTAATGGGAGAAGTGATTGTAATCAAGTCTCTATTTAATTATTATACTGTTTGTACATTGATATCATGACGAGTTACTTTAGTTTCACCATTTTACCCTTCTGTTCCAGGGCTCATTTTGCTCTAATCTTGACTATTCCTATAATGGTGTTTCAATCACCACTGTCTCATTACAACTTAAACACATGGACTTTGTACTTCACTCTGGAAAAAATAATACGTTTTTCAACTCCTTCGGTAAGTACGATGTTTTCATTGCTAGCCTTTTTTATCTGAACCCGTACCTTTTTCATTAGGTGTCAGTACCCCCCTCCCTACATTCATCCCACCCACCTTACCTTGAGTATTGGGAACTGCACTGTAATTGGGCCATATGAAACATTTACAGTTATTCATTTGGGAGACACTTTTATCCAAAGTGACTTACATTTCACATACAGTGAAAAGGTGGTTTGCCATCTGCAGGTTGGAGGAGAGATACTGCCTCAAGTGGAGGAATTTAAGTATCTTGGGGTCTTGTTCACGAGTGAGGGAAGGATGGAGCGTGAGATTGACAGACTGATCGGTGCAGCAGCGATACGGTTGATGTACGGGTCTGTTGTGGTGAAGAAGGAGCTGAGCCAAAAGGCAAAGCTCTTGATTTACCGGTCAATCTACATTCCTACTCTAACCTATGCTCTGAGTCATGACCGAAAGAATGAGGTCTCAGATACAAGTAGCTGAAATGAATTTCCTTCGCAGGCTGGCTGGGTACACCCTTAGAGATAAGGTGAGAAGCTCGGTCACCAGGGGCAGCTCAGAGTAGAGCAGCTGTTCCTCCACATTGAGAGGAACCGGTGGAGGTGGCTTGGGCATCTGTTTCAGGTGTCCCACTGGGAGGAGACCCTGGGAAGAGCTTGAGGAGGTGTCTGGGCATCCCTTCTTAGACTACTGCCCCTGCGACCAGGTCCCTGATAAGCGGCAGATGGATGGGTGGATATGGGTTCCAATGAGCTAGCGTTGGGTGTCTTGCTTAAGGACACATCTGGTGGCTGGGCTGGGATTTGAACTGGGAAACTTCTGCATCCCACGCTGATGGACTCCTGGGACACCAGTAGGTAAAAACAATTTTAAAAGTAATGATATCAGCTTCCACCTTTCAAGTGTGATAGCCTGGTTAACACCTGCGTGGGAAACTACGTGGGGGAAACTGTGGTTGCTGCTGAAAGTGGTATTAGTGGGACCAACAGGGGGTGCTTACCCTGCACTCTGTGTGGGTCCTAATAACCTAGTGCACTGATGGAGACAATGTACTTTTAAAGCGGCACTGTTTTTCAAATGAGACATAAAACCGAGATCCTGTCTCACTGTGGTCATTGAAGATTCCAGACTGTTTTTTGTAAAGAGTAGGGGTGCTTCCTGGTGTCCTGGCTATATTTTCCCAAAAGGCTTTAATAATCGCAGCCTCCTAATAATCCCCCTGTGTTAACTGACTTGATCACTCTATGCTCCCTGGTTGTAGCTGGTGTGGGGTGAGCTTTCTGGTGCATTTGGTTACTGTGGATGCTACACATTAGTGGAGGTGGAGGAGAGTCCCTATTCTGCTGCAAAGCACTTTGGGTGAGCTGCAAAGCATCACGATACAAGTGTAATCCACTGCTACCACTAACGACAACAATAACAATAATAATTGTTTACATTAAGAAAACAAAGGTAGCGTGTTTTTTTTTTTTCGTTTATCTTTTTCTACAACAGCACCAACTGAAATGTAACGCTATGCAAATCATTCTGGATTAGGCTGTACTTGGTCCGGATCTGGAACAAAGTCTACTTAACGGATACTGCTGCATTGCGCAGTAAGACTTTTTTTGGCCAATCACTTAAAATATGTCTTTTTAATGTTTATTTCCCTCTCTCTTCTCTTGCGCCTATATGGTGGAAGAAACTTCCGCTTGCTTTAACGACTTCGTCGCTGCTGTCCACTTTCCACTAGCAACTAAAGACACATCTCTTCAGGGAGCACCTTCGAACTTAAAACCTGAAATCTTTTCATCTATGCTTCCATTCACTCCATTGTGGCAATGGTGTTGGCTGTTTATAAAATAATTTAAATTAATAAATGTTAATTCAAGACCTACTTTTTATGTTTATGCTTTACTTGAATGACTTTTGAGACAATTGCTTGACTTAATCGTGTGCACTTTGATGACAGGACAGCACTTAGTGTTAATTAGATTCTCTGACACTGTTTGACCTTGTTTGTGACGTGCACGTGTACTATTATTCATTGTAAGTCGCTTTGGACAAAGGCGTCTGCTAAATGAACAAAATGTAAATGTAATGTACAGGAAATGGAACTGGAAACGCTATGCAGCTCAGTGCTATTTTTCACAACGGTATCGCTTGTGCTTGGTTTGTCATCATGCTTATTTCATCAACCTATTACTGCTGCTCTCCACCTTTGTTCCGCTCTTCTCGTTACTTGCACAATGATTGGTGAATACGCGATCGCTTTCCTGAAAGCACAAGAAATTATTCGCAGCAGGATGTCCAAACATGTCTTGCAAGACCGCATGGTGCAGGTTTTTGCTTCACACAATTTGCGTTGTTTATATAACACTCAAGTCAAACATTATTGATTTCTTTTGATTAATCTCTGTCAATTCAGAAGTTCTCAGCAAGCTTTATTACTTTTTATTGTCATTAAGATTTTTTTAAGCATGACAACACATACTGGTGTTGCTTATCATTTTTTTAGCAGTTATGGTATCTTTTCAATTATTTAATCTTTTTTTTGTTAATGATCACCCCTGAAGTCCCTGCTTTTGATTAAGATCCTGTTTTCTGTTATTGGCACTTGTTTCTGTTGTTCATTAATTATTAAATACTATACTAAATTATCCGGGCAATTTCCTCTCTGATTATGCAGTTAGAGTAACGTTTTAATGTGCCATTTATATTATTGTGACAGATCAGACAAGAGTTTCACTTTTAACTTAAATTTTTGTAACTCTTCGTTTCTTTCAGTAAACTAAGACAACTAAACGTAAATAGATACAAACATTTAGGAAGAATGAAGAGATGCAACGATCTTTTTGTAGTGAGTTGTAAATGTAGGTTTTGACCCCGACATAGAGGGAGTAACAGAAAAAAAATTATTTCGTTACAACTTAAGCAATTACACGTTATTTCTCTGTGTTCCAGACCTAAGTCGCTTTAAACTAAAACGTGAAATAGATAGTGGATATAGGATACAGTATTATTTTAACACTAATTAATGAATGGTAATATGGAACCATATGGCTGCTACTCATAAACTATAAAATACAATTTTCCATGTAATGTAGTCATACTTAAAAAAAAAAAAGAAAAACAGGAGTTGTATACTTCTGCTTTTTAAGTTTTGGTACAGCGGTTAACCTGGACCGACGCTTTAACAGAAACTGAAGCTTGGGAGCGATTTGGTGAGCATTAAACCAGTTGGGCAATATATATAGTATGTGCTGATGTAATTACTGAGTTTATTGAGTAATTCACTTTCATTGTAAATAAAAAATATATGTTAGAGAAAATTATTTTATATCAGTGGAAAGTATGACTCCCAGTTTACATCACTCTCTAAATTTATGTATGTATTTCTTTGTTATAACAGGATACAGCAAACACCTCAGTGCAATAAATTGTAAATATAACTATTGTACATATAATCATATCAAAGATCTTTGTCTTTTTAAATTAATTTATTTTGTTTTTAGTTTATTCTAAATTAATGCATTTTTTGGTTGCCTTTAAAAGCACACCGAGAGCCTTTGAACTGGAGTCAACTTCCTTGCGTGTTCAACATGCTTGGCAATAAAGATGATATAGATTATTTATTTATTTTCAAAGCGATTGTTCCCTTCGGCTTTCCGTACTTAGATTTCCACCAATCACCGCCATGTTTCGCTCAACTCTATAAGAGACCTAAGATAGTAGTAGAAGAGGTCAATAAAAATAATTGCTGCAAATTGTTTTGTGGTTCCGGATTTTAATTGTTATTATTATGGAAGAAGTGGTGACTCAGTTACGATGTTTTGGTGAAAATCATAAATCGGAATTATTTAAGGACGACAACGTGGAGACAGTGACATCAGTCGAACAGGTATTTTATTAGCTTAAAACGAGCTAGTTGGCTAGTTAGCCTTGCTTCTGATTTCTTCTTTAAAACGCTGTTTTCGCTGCCAGCAGTTGGTAATACCCGATGTCATTAGAGCTGACAAAGTTGTCGGTCGTTGATGGAAATATATTTAGACTTAGCATTTGTGCTATCTAACGCGTACATTCTGAGATCACCTAATCTGCAGCCTGATGGTCGGAAAGTTGATTATCTGCTTAGTTTCAGCAGTAGCTGGAATTAGTCTCTGAGGGATGAATGTATTTAAGTTGTACGTGGCCCGTGAAGGATGTGGTTGTGTTGTCAGGGTGTCTTGGTCACTTTGAATTGCCGGTAATTACATGTTTTACAGTACTTTCTGCTGCGATGCCTGGTAACCTGGCTTTGCAGTTTCACTTTATATGCCGCTTATTCGGCCACAGTGAAGACGTCCGGTGATTCCTGTTAAAGCGATGGTTTTACTGATACTAGTGCAGTTTATTAGCATTTTGCTAGAAGTGGAAACATGATTATACACTGGGCTAGGTTTAGGCTGTAATAATATAATTAGAAAACATAACACAGTGAAGTGTCCATATGAGCTATTAGAGCTAGCCTATAGCCTAACGTTTAGTTTCTCGTAGTCTGAAATGTACTGGCCTGTTTCTTTACTGCAGTTCAAATGGTGAATTATACTGATTATATACATGACTCATGTGCTTATTGCATCATACTTGTAGGTCTGGTACAATGTAATTGATACCTTAATATTTTAAACCCTTGTCTCATGTTATTTCACAGAAAAAGGTAGAAGACACTATTCAAAAAGTATTAAGCGCTTACCAGCAGAACCACAATATACCACAGTAAGTAACACGATGCGTACAGTTGTTTCACTGCTGTTACGATGGATGTCTTGTGTTTTCTAAGAGGTCACACAATGCATTGAGTCAGATGTTAACGCTCAAGAGCTACTGAATGACATTTAAACTGCATCACTACAGGCCTGAACTGAGGGCTGGTTTATCAAATTTAATGGTCACTCAAAGTTCATCAGTTTTATGCACTGGAAGAAAACTGGAGGAAATTTTAGACCCAATGATAAACCAAATGACTTAAATGCTAACTTTTTTTCCCCCAGCTAGGTAAAAGTTGTCACGCTTTTGTAAAAACTCTTCCACTGTAAAGCCATACAACAAGCAGTGCTCCTACTGTTTCAGAATGGATTGTTTCTTTATAAACAGGAGGCTGTTTGGCCTTTGGAAAATATACTTGTAATTACTACACACTTGACCCCCCATTTATGTAACAATTATAAGGTTATCTTGTTTTTAGATGTCTTTGTCTGTTGTCTCTTCTCTGTTTTTAATCATCATATAACGTTGGCCTGATTCAGGAGCGTTTCCACAGCAACGGCGTGGTTTTCACACAAGCACCAGGGCTGGTGTGACGTTACTAGCTACTTATGACTCATACTTGACTGGACATCAGTCCTTGTTTAGCTTGTTTGTTCACAGTTTCCCAGAATACACTGTGCCTTCAAGGCTGAGACAATGTGAAGATTCTCCCAGACTTTTTTAATAATGTATTTTGTGGTTCAAAAGAAACCACAAAGTTATGTAGTGAAATGCTCGGTTCTCATAACATCTAGTTACACCAAGCATGTGTAGTGGCTCCCATTGAATTCCTATTGCTCCCTGTTGAGGGTCACATTCGTAGCCCCAGCATTTCAGGCTGCAAATCTGTAGCGTGAGGTTCTTGTCATTTTTCTGTTTGACCCTTGGTTTCAGTTTGTGGGTTGTAGGCAGAGCCGCTGATGCTATCCTGTTGACCTCTGTCTGTACATCAGTGCTGTAGCCTGTGTGTGTGGTTTTTGTCCCCCTCCCCCGGCCTGAGTTACTCAGGGAGCAGCACTACGTCTACCTGAAGAGAGGTCTGAGGCATCTCTCCGATTCCTACGAGGTACGTGCTCAGGCAGCCGCTAACTGAGAGTCACAATCTCCTGCAGGCGTTTACCTGTGTATAGAAGTCTTGATTGTGCGTTGAATATTTTCCGCTCCCACGTGGGGCACATGCACGGCGGCCTGACCCCAGATTTTTGCTGACCGGGCCTGCTTTTCCACCCCTGGCAGTGCCTGGATGCCAGCCGCCCCTGGCTCTGCTACTGGATCCTGCATAGCCTGGAGCTGCTGGAGAAGTCTGTGCCCACCTCCATCGCTTCAGAGTGAGTGAACTACAGGCAACCCCCACCCCAAAAAAGATCTCATCTTAGATATGTCAGACAGGAATAGTGCATTCATTCATCAGTGGGAATGAACCTCATTGCACATTTGCTGGCACTCTGCACCCTGATTGGCTGAACTGTTGTTGATTGTTACCAGGCAGACAAACCTCACACACAGGTGGTGCGGACGTCATTCTGAGCTTTGGGGTCTGCAAACACCTGAGCACTCCTGGCCCACTGTGTATGACACAGCTAGAAAGTTGATGTGTTTTAGAGCATGTCTGAAGTCAGAGTGTCTGATTTCACATCTCATCTCATTTCAGTGTTTGCCAGTTCTTAGCACGGTGTCAGTGCCCAACAGGGGGCTTTGCAGGAGGCCCAGGTCAGCAGGCTCACCTGGCACCCACGTACGCCGCTGTCAATGCCCTCTGCATCATCGGCACTGAAGAGGCATACAGCGTCATCGACAGGTAGAGCTGCACCCATGTTGCATCCATCTACGCAATTAATGTCGATACATTACCTGCATGTTAATCGCAACTCTAAATTGCACACATCTGAGCCTAACCAATGCATGGAAAGCTGAAAAAGGCACATTATGTAGCATTAACATACAGTAGTATACAAAGTGCTGAATTAAGGTGTAATCTCTTCCTTCTACCACCAGACAGAAGCTCCTGGATTTCCTGTACACAGTCAAGCAGCCTGATGGCTCCTTCGTCATGCATGTGGGGGGGGAGGTGGATGTCAGGTGCGTGCCCCACCCTACACAATCCTTCAGGCCCCTGTAGGGGGTGGATCACCCCAGGGCGTTCACTATCCCCCCTCTTCTGTTTCTTAGGAGTGCCTATTGTGCCGCCTCAGTCGCATCGCTGACAAACATCATCACGCCCACGCTGTTTGATGGCACTCCGAGCTGGATCGTCAGGTACGGGAGGGGGACAGTGTTCATTCTCTGCAAGGCCTGTTTCAAGGCACTGAATACCTGCACTGCTGATATACACATGTACATAGTCAGTTTGCATATTTAAATTTTTTTTGTGTGCGCGCTGCCTCTCTCACCTTCTTGTGGTGCTCTATCCACTGGCAGCTGTCAGAACTGGGAGGGGGGCCTGGGCGGTATGCCAGGGCTGGAGGCTCATGGCGGCTACACCTTCTGCGGCACAGCAGCCATGATCATCTTTGGGAAGGAGCACATGTTGGATCTCAGGTCGTTGTTGGTAAGGCACGTGGATCGGCTCACGATGAGTGCTGAGCTGGAGGTCTGATCTGCCAGCCTTAATCTTTTAGGAACGCTCAGGCCTTGGTTATATTAAGTGCCTGTTTTAAAATGCCAGTCCATGTGTATTAATTTCAGCACAAAGAATTAAAGGGAAACGCATTTTAACGTTACTGCATATTTAAGTATTACGTTTGTCATAAGGAGTTATTTTACCTCTTACAAGGTGGGCAATCAAAATCCAGTGTTTATACAGCTAGTTCCTTGGTTACAACAACATCCATATCATGCTCCGCCCCCTCTTCCAGCGTTGGGTGGCCTGCAGGCAGATGCGCTTCGAGGGTGGCTTCCAGGGCCGCTGCAATAAGCTGGTGGATGGCTGCTACTCATTCTGGCAGGGAGGACTGCTACCTCTGCTCCACAGAGCCCTTTTTAAGGAAGGTAGGGTAGGCGTTCACCTGGCGCGAGCATAGCTGGGACGGGTCATCCGCACACAACCTCCTGCTCACACCGCTTTGCCACATGGCGTTCACAGGCGATTCTGTGCTTAGCCAGACCAGCTGGATGTTCGAGCAGCAAGCCTTGCAGGAGTACATCCTACTCTGCTGCCAGAATCCCTCTGGTGGCCTCCTGGACAAACCTGGCAAGTGAGTGCCGACTCCTCTTCTGTGTCCTGGGCCCTGCTACCCTTGCCTATCCGGGGTGGGGGTGCGCGTGCACAGAAGGATGAAAAACGAGCTACATTCCAGCGAAGTGCTGCTCGAGGCCTACGGGCCTCTGTGTGCCGAGGGGATGGTGACACTTCACACTTTTTCATAACGTTGCATGCAACACGTGCCAGCATTAAGTCATGGTAACAACATTCCAGCTCTGGTGTGCGTCTCCACACAGGTTCAGGGACTTCTACCACACCTGCTACTGCTTGAGTGGACTTTCTGTAGCTCAGCACTTTGGCGGCCATGACCTTCACCTGGAGCTGATCATTGGAAAAGATGACAACCGGCTGGTATGTTCTAGATTGGCCTTTCGCTCACCGGTTTTTTTTTTTTTTTTGGGGTTTCAGTGTAGCATAATTAGAAGCAGCATTCTGAGAAAAGTAGGGACAATGGGTTTCATGTCTGTATAGAAGCTAACACTTGTGTCAAGTGCATGGAAAAATCTATAAGTTTAAGTGTATTTCTTAGGGCAAGAAAATATCCCAGCCAAAAGAATTGCAGCAAAGTTGTTATATCACTCTTAGCTAAGCAT
The DNA here is from genome assembly GCA_025773905.1 of Chitala chitala. Classification (NCBI taxonomy): domain Eukaryota; kingdom Metazoa; phylum Chordata; class Actinopteri; order Osteoglossiformes; family Notopteridae; genus Chitala; species Chitala chitala. The sequence continues at coordinate 270,197 of JABJVR010000021.1, read as the reverse complement.
ATGCTTTCATGTGATGAATGAAACCAGTTAGTGTTTAAATGCTTGTCATAACTGCAACTGTTAGGCACAGCAGACATCTTCTGTTTTGCAAACACAGCTTGCTAACTGGAGCGTCGTTCATATGGCGCTCTGGAACTCCTAGAAAAGTTAGGTTTTCAGTGGGTTTCACAAACAGCAGATTAAAAAGTAACTTTGTACCATTTCAACACAGTCCGGCGATACATTTCTGTTTCTAGGGCACCTACACATTACATTAAGGGTAAAACAGGCGGAGGCTTTAGCAGAACTTAAACAGTTGAGGGGAAACTAGTTGGTGATGAGCAGGAAGTACTCTGTGGCTTCTCTGAAATGTGTTCGCACAATGCTGTTCCTGTACTTTAGTCCAAGTGGTTTGTTCCAGCCGGGCACTGGTATTTTAATTTAAGCATCCCTGTCCCTTATGCAAGGCTTGTTCTTCTGCGATTACCTGAATTGGGTCCCTGAAGTGAAATGATTATGGGTGAGGGATAAGACCCCTATTCCTTGATTCCGCACAGTCTGGCATCTGAATGCACAGTATGACATCGCTTTCTCAGACAGAAAACTCACCAGCTGTTCTGATCTGTGCCAGGCCCCGACTCACCCTGTGTACAACGTGTGCCCGGAGAAAGTGACACGCGCGTTCGAGTACTTTCAGCAGCTGCCTATCCCTGCACAGACTCAACCAGCCAGCACTTCCAACACGTCGTAGATTTGGATGAAAGCACCACTGCCCCCCCCCCCCCTTTTTTTTTTTTTTGCCAATAAACTTTCAGCCACAGCAGGTGGAGAGCTTACCTTTAGAGGCAGGTGTAATTTGCTCAGACTCCATCTTAACCTCTGAAGTAGTGATGCAACTTTTTTTTTTTTTTTTTGTTACTAATAAAAGTTTTGAAATCTACAAAGGGCCTTGTGTATGACAATTTAGTTTGCTTTTGGGGAGGATGGGGCGTTGTCAGCAGTGATCATAACCCCAAGCTAGTTTTCTGTGTGCCTGCACTTGTTTGCTGCGTAAATTAACACCTGTCAGGAGCATTCATTTTTCTGAGCATCAATGGCGCTACTGAAAGCAGTATTAAAAAGCAGCTGTCCACCTATGGCTAGATGACACCACCCGTTCTTTTCAGCATGTCTGAACTCCAGCATGAAGCAAAAATCCAAACTTAAAAGCTAACACCAGACAAACGGACAACTCACGTTACCTATTCACGCACCACTCTGACATTCAGAATAAAGCATCACCTGTATTTGAACGAACGTAACGTCGTCGCGTTTCAAACGCGCAACTCCCGTCTCGTAAACCGGCATAGAAATGCACGCTAAAGGATAAAATAGTTTTTATTTATAGTCTCATAGTAAAGGTGAGCCTCAACTTGCAAGACAATTGCTGGCAGTATGTACAACATACCTGTAATTTCCATGGAATGGAATCAGAGGAACAAAAGAGCTACTTCATACACACTATGCTCTAATAATAGAAAACAAAAGGAACCAAAACACACATAACGCCCCAAGAGGGAACAATGCTTCCTGGGATTCGTTTTTATAGAACTAATTCAACATTAAGAGATTACAGTGTAATGCACAACACGCTGTCTGACACGTTTCCTCCTTTAAAAAAAATAAAGGTTTTACTACCTTAAACTGCATTGTTGTAACATTCAATATCTATTTAATTATCCTGGGTAACTACTGTAGCTTTTCGTTATATAATCATTTTTTAAAAATTGGTGAACCTGTCAGAAAAAAAAAAAAATAATAAAAATCCAATTAACCTTTAACCTAAATAATTCAGCCATCTAAATTCATTCACTATTTCAAGCTAAAGGACGAGTACAATACAAGTCTGGAAGTTCGTAGAGCACGTCACGGTCAATACAGGGTTTCTCTTTTTTTTTTTTTTTTTTTTGAACAATACAAAACAGGAATCTTCAGCCATATACAAAGAGCTTGTGGCCGGGTGCTTATGAGAACATGTCACATTCCTACAGACGCACGCGCGCGCGCACACACACACACACACACACACACACACACACACACGCGCACACACACACAAACTAAATTATTTAAAAGCAAACTTCCCACTGATTGTTTTTCCTATTGTCAATTTGAAAACATTTTTAAACAGGTTCATAAGTTATGCATACTTGGGCAAGGGTTTTGATGGGGGGGGGGGGGGACAAAGATATACGTTTGCGTTTGCTTGAGTTTGCAGCAGTCCGCACTTCCAGGTTTGATTATGACAATTTACTATGAGGTTACAAAAGCATCAAGTCCTTTGACCGCAAAGCTGCCGTACTTTTGGATCGTCAATGTTGCTGAGAAACTCGGTACAGAGAGGGAACAGAACAGGAGGCTGGATGATCTTTCGCCATCTCTACCAACTCTACCAACTGTATTAATGAGCGTGTCTTCCGTTCCAGGCTGGGAGGACAAGGGAGGGGGGGGCTAAAAGAGGGACTGAGGAGGAACAGATAGATAACGAGGTGATGGGGAAGGTAGGTGGGGGGCACACTAACTAGACTCCACACGCTGCTTCTTCCTGGGGGACAGCTCCTCCGGCTCGGACTCGGAGCTGGAGTCAGAGCCCCCGTCGAAGGCGGACACGGCACTGCCCTTGGGGTTGGTGTACAAGCTGGTGTCGGACGAGGAGTAGCTGCCCTGCAGCTGCGTGGTCCCCTTTGCCTTCTCCAGGGCCCGCACTGGGGAGGAAAAGGGGGGGTGAGACACACACATAGTCCAAGCTGCAAATCATCCTGCTGCATACCGTGCAGTACAGCACTGTCCTGGTGCCTTCAACTAAAAATATACAACCTGTAAACCGTGACCCAGGCTCAGTTCAAAAGGTTATCAAAGAATCTCAGCTGCTTGTCACGCACTAGTTTGTTATTATGGGCTGTCTGTGACAGGTTTAAAACATTTCCAGCTGGGTTAGAGCAGGAGGGAATCTTAGTACATGATGTCTCACGTGTTGCTGTTTACACCTGGAGTGTCGTGATTCCCGCCCTCCCACGAGAAGCCCCGCCCCTCCCACGACAAGCCCCGTCCTAACCTTGCTGCTCCAGGAGGGCGTTCTGCCTCTTCAGGTCGTCAATGTCCTGCTGGTGTGTATGGTTTTTCCTCCTCATGTACTGGATGTACTCTGTGGCTTTGTCTAAGATCTGCGCTCGGGATGCCTGTTCAGACAAATGGCCGCCAGCAAACAGGTTAGCAACTCGACAAGCGGGCTGCACCACGCCGTTACCGCTGTCCACTTGTGGCTCTGCATCTTAAGTCCAACTCATGAGACACAAACGCCGTATCAGGTAAACAGGTTCTTTAACAAGCGTGGAGCAGCACGTTCACACAGCACCCCAGACATGGGACCAGAATTCATAACGCGTTTTCCTAAAAACATGACTGGACAACTCGCATGTCCCTGTCTTATGTACTGAGCTCTGCGAGTTCACGTTTCTCTTAAAAAAGTCATCAAGAAGAACTCTTCAAACCATTTTAAACAAGGTACTTTTATCCAAAAACAAAGGACTTGAAAATTAACCTGTACATACTTTGTTCTAATAAAACATTGTGGGGGCAAAAAAAAAAACAGGAACAAAAGATGAGGTTAAAATTACATAAGCAGATAGTGTGCAACAATGCAGCAGAAACTCACACCACCTTTCAGGGGTGCCAAACTACCCTCGTTTGGCCATGACAGGGAAGAGAGGGAGGGGCAATGTGTTCTGTAGCGCTTGAAAACAGTGGGTGGTGCAACCACTCCCACTCCAACACCTCCCCAGCACTCGCTGGCTTTAACCCCCATGTCCAGATGGCACGATTCTGCGGCGTGGCAACCAGCACTGCGCCACTGCGCACGGCGATTTAAGGAAGACAAGCGCTTCGTTTACGCCGACGTGAGCTGTCCGTCCGCTAACAGGCAGGGCGACTGACTTGTCAGCGTGCACGACGGGCTTTTACACGGAAGGTCGACACAGACGAGACCGTGACTCACTTAGCGTGGGCGCGCTAGCTTCTGCGCTAAGGCTTCGCTGCGCGAGACGAGATGCTCGAGGCACACTGGGGTACGCTCACAGCAGGTGGGTGGGAGGACGATAATTACACCTAGACGCACATCTGTACACCCATTCTGCTTACCGAAAAGCTTAAAACAAACTGTGTAAATGTTTGTACATAAAACCAATATGGGTTAGCAGTACACAAAACCTGCCGGTCTTAAGCTTTCTTGTTGTCTTTACTTCTGAAGGTTACATCATAAAAAAAAAAAGAAAGAAATTAAGGTGAACAGGACCCAGCTTTTGTACCCACAGTAGTAAGAGACGGATGACAGTTCCATGCGAGCGTGCTCGGTGCCCACACTAACCTTTTCGCCCTGCAGCGCTGGCACCGAGTCCCGCAGGCTGTGGAAGCTGTCTTTGATGTGGTCCCTGCGCTTTCGCTCCAGAGCGTTGTGGTGCGCACGTTTGTCCGCCTGCAACGACAGCGTCACATTCGGGGTCAGAGACGCGGACGGCGTTGCCGTCGCGGTGGCCTGCAGACGGTCCGGCTGAGGAGCAGCAGAATTCAGGACGCTCGGTACAGGAGTAAACACCCCCCACCCCAGTGACAGAACCAGGGGCCGACTCAGGAGGGGCGCTTAACAGTCCAAAACAATACGGCGGCAACTTTATTAACCGTTAACATGACGAGCAAGTCAACCGGATCGGATGAGACAGAAGAAATGGCGGTAAGGGTGACGCCTGTCTGAATGTGATGTCTCCAGCATGAAGATTATAAACCTCAAAGGCTGAAAACCCAGTCATTTAAATTACAACATGATACTTTTGGGAGAAACAGTAAATGTTTCAAAAATCGGTTTCCAATTACTTGGTTCTTTAAATAACATTTGTCATCATCTTATTCAATCCATTTTCAAATCCTATGCTTATATAGCAGAACCTTGAATCTACCCCACATGAAAATTATGGGGGGGGGGGGGGGGGGAAATGTGGTTATATAGCCAGAAAAAAACACGGAACAAAACGGATAACAAACAAAAAATTTTGAAACCCGCCGTGGAACAAAAGTAAACCCACACCAGCCCGCCCACCCAAAAA
>JABJVR010000021.1:240440-264983 GCA_025773905.1 Chitala chitala | reverse complement strand
CAACACACCCTCCCCCCCCCTCCCTCCCCCCCACCCCCCCCCCCCCCCCCCCCCCCCGCCCGGGGGGGGGGGCGCCCCCCAGACATCTTCGTTATAGAGCCAGAACACTCCAGGTCACATACGGATGACAAACCAATACGATTAGAACCCTGCTGTGCATCAACAGTACAGCCACTCCAGCAGGCTCACCTGGACGTCTTAAATCATTTTGTCACGACAGCCAAATAGAAGCTTTCAAAAAACTATGACAGAGGAACACGGAATTCACCTGTGACCCAGCCCCAAGAAGGATAAAAAAAAAAAAATTATAAAAATTTAAGCAGAACCAGCCACAGCTCCAAACCTCATCGCCACCAACCAATTCAGCAACTGCATGCAGGAGCGCTGGTCAACTGCTCCAGTACTGAGCGGGTTAGCCACTGCTGAAATTCACACCAAACAAGGCATTGGCACCAAGCCCAACTCCACGGTCTACTTCTAGGGTTCACATGTAGTACTATGGAAAGCAGCACATAACAGAATCCATCAATGAAGGCGAGGCGAAACCAACAGCTTTTACACCTGAGACAGGCAAGGCTTATACAGCAGGAAAGTGGGTTCAGTCGACGTTATTGCACAGAAGCCAAATGTGAAATGCAACTTTGCATCAGCTAGCAAAGGCAACAAAATCAGTTCGCTGTCACCAAAAATCATAGAAACAACTTATTATTGTGAGAAATAATTAAACACATTACAAGAAAGCAAACTGCATCAGTCAAATAGGAAAGCAGGTCAGAGGCAATGAGGAGCACTAAAAGCAAGAGGATCGGGGTACACAAGTCAATACTGTAAAGATGCAGCCGCATTGTCGGTGAGTGGGTGGGGGGGGATCCGCAACAAGTCCCTGGAAACGAGGACAGGATTCTCCCATCCAGGCACGGCCGAATGCATAGCTGTGCGTAGAAGAGTGGGTGGCAGAGTCATCCACAGCTCAAGAAGGTTTATCTAAAATTGCACAATTAGCCACCTTAAGCTAACTAGTTTTAACCCAGGTGAAAAACAGCTCATTGATAAAGCCACACAGCTTTATGCTCGTACTGGAGACCCTATAAAGAAAGCGGCCTTTGAATTATCCACCAATCTGATCACATTAATTTCCACAACCAAACACCGCAGCAACCAGTGCAGAGTTCTGCAACTAAGCCAAAAACAAGAGGCCAAGGCAGACCCCTCCTACTAGGCTCACATCCACAAATACACACCACACTTTTTAAATGAAACATTTACATCGGCTCATTTGTTTAGTCTCAGCAATGGAAATGATGCCAGCTGCCGATAAGCTGCGTGTAATTTCAGGTCCGGGTTCCGCTCCTCTCCCTTCAAAACAAGATGTCCAGATTGCACGACACTGCGGTCAAGCCCTCAGGCTCCTTCGTGCGGAGGCCGAAACAGCCCTGTAGGCAGCACACGGTCAGCCTGGTCCTTAACCTTCTGTCAAACACACACGTGACAGGCATTCGCAGTGTATGTAATTACTAGGCCCGTTCTTAGTGTTCGCATTCCTGCAAGAGCATGCAAACCAAAACAAGGACCACTATAAAGTTTAACTTGGCCCATAAAGCTAAATAACACCCCCCCCCCATCCCCACCTGGAAAGTGGCTCGCTATGGGAGAGAGGGGATAAAAAGTGCTTGCTGGGGAACAAAGACAAACGCCACAGAGAGGGAGGGGCTACCTGTGACAGGGAGGGGACAAGGAGGGAATCTGCCTGGACAAGGCGAGTTACATTGGAGCATCCAAGCAGTACTTCAACATCGCAGACAGGTACATCATATGGCTTAATGTATGGTAGTGATGTGCAAAAGGTTGGCACAAGCATCAAAATACCTGCATAATGTACCTACATTTGATTGCATATTTAGCCCTGCAAAAATATCAACTGCCATTTATACAAGGAGGAAAAAGGTCAAGTGCCATGTTACACAAAAGGAAGACATATTCCTATAGCAACTGCTATGAATTTTCATGACAGTCATTATAGTTCAACCGCTCCACGACACCATGGCGCACTTCGGCGGCATTTAAATGACCGCTCGAAGAATTAAACGAAAAGTTCAAGCGAACCCACGGAGATATTGAAATCTTAAGACTCCCTTCTTGCCAAGCGCAACACTCGCTTAAGCGCCATCCTCATATCCGTGACACACACACGCGCGCGCGCGCGATCAAAAATTCACGTCGCTCGCGATCCCGAACACGGACCGCGCATCGATCTGGCACATCTAACAAATGTGTGCAGTTTCTCTGCGGCAGAACTACACACTGAATTTCTATTACAGAAATTTAGTAGCTACTTTAATCTAAATATAGAACGCGCTGTGACTTCTGGGATGGGATTACCCCTTCCTGCACATGCATTTGTATATAATTAAACCTCCATGCATGGGGAAAACATTATATGGTATATAAAAGAGTGAAAGATCCGGCTGCAAAGCTACAATTGAACATCTCTATTTCTGCCTTAAGTGGTTGTTTCCCAGTTACATATACCTCCGCAGTGGCCTAGCTAGCAGCTAGTGGTAACTTGGCTAGCTACCCGAGGGGGGAAACCTGCGCCGTGCAACGACAAGAATGGATCCAGCCCAGTCTCATCTTCGGTTTCGGATAGTGCGGCCCTCTTGCTTTGCAAGCACAGCATCATTGCCTCATTTGACAACTTATATATCCTGTTACCCACCCGGAAATAATTTCAAGCACTGGCCACTTTCATTATTATTTCTAAACGGGACAAAACGCTCAGCAAATTACGCACCACAGAGTGAAACCTCGATGATTCTTCCTGTAAAAAAAGAACAGAACAGAAAAGTGCAATTGTATAACTGCGAGTTGCTACACTAAAAAAATACCTAACCAATGTTATGGTTAAAAATGAGTAAATATGTCGCTTAATACCAATGTTTGTAGGTAGTTACTTATCAACAGTTAATTTGACCTAAAATCGCCTGTCATGTATGCCGATCAACAACTATGTTTTCCGCCAGGTAGTCGGCTAGCAGGAAAGCAAACAGCCACCCAGTAGCAAAAGCTCAAAAATACAAAATACAGACAGCATTTTCGCTTAATTTTGGTAGCTAGCAAGCTAACGAAAGCTAGCAACATATAGTACATATAAAACATAAAATGCCTACTTACGTCACTATCAACTTCGATATCATCGTTGTCGCTCATTCTTTGCCAAAATATATTATTTTAATAAAGGCTAAACAGAAAACGAACAAATAAGCGAACCCCCTGGTACACGAACGAAACGAGCCCAGCGAACTCCACGTGACTCGCCTACACACGGACATTTACAATCCACAATACGTGTGTGCGACGCACACTTGATGCATGGGAATTGTAGTTTTACTAATTACGTTTTTGACGTTTCTCAACCGTAGATGGACAATGTTTCCCATAAGCCTTCGGTTTTGGGCGCTTCCGAGAGACGTTTGAAAACGACGGGCAGCTTTTTGATCGGCGTTGGGATGTGTAGTTTAAATTTTGCAATATTTTTCTGAGGCCATGATGGAGACACGTGGATAGTCATTTGAAAGCTGGTTTGACACTGTCAACATTGCAAACATTGCCAGTGTGGTTAGCAGTGCTTTTGATTTTACTCCTGTCCGCATCAGTAAGAAAGGATACACACAAACAGAAACAAATTACTTGTTAGTATTTTAAATAAAAATATATTTAATTTTAAAAAGTAAAAAGTATCTACTGAAATTAAAAAATTAAAAAAAACTGCTTGATTCCATGTTTAAGACTTGCAGATGCATAATAACATTGATTAGTGTAACTTTGTTGTCTAATCAGTAAGCTGTATACCTACAATGGAGGTCATTTATGTTTACATGGCATTATACAATACACTATACTGGTCTGGTGTGTTGCTGGTGCAAACTATTAATTTTATGGCAATGCATTTGTACTCCATTTGGATCAGTGTTAAAATGCCCCTTGTCTTTGTGGAATTCTCAGCAGAGTCTGTAGTAGAGTGGGATTTCTGCAGAAGTAACTTATGTTAAGTAGGCATTTCCAAAGACTGGGCTCCAGTTAAGGAGCTTACACAGAGGGTTAATCGGTTAGCACTTGTGCTCTATACATTTTTGACACTCAGTGTGCATGTTGTGGGTGGTAAAGAAGAAATTCTTTGCTGAACATCTATCTTATCTAGGCCATGTTGCAGTGAGTTTTCCCCATGGTTACTTCCCTTGCCCTGTAAAGCGCACAGGACATCAGGTGATTGTGTGTAGCTTGCGGCTACACATACAGACTAGTAAGACAACGGTTTAGGTTGAAGCAAGGACTCAACACTGTACTTCAGCAAGCAAGCTGAACTGTTGCATAGAAACAGAAAGAAATGTACAGCTCAAAATAAGGCACAAACTGCATGTAGCTTTGGCTAAAAGTGATCTGATATGTCTGAACAACGCTGCTTACATCTAAAAACATAGCACTTAATTTCAGTTCTGAATTGTGAAATTACAGCTTTGTCATATGGAATCCGAATCCCCGAATTTCAGACAGTCTAATTCAAACAAGATTACTTATGTTTGTAGCAATTTATTTACCATGTGTCAGTTCCATGTATAAACTGCAAATAAACTGTTTATCTGTAAGTGCTATCAAATATGCTATAATGGTCTTAAATCTGTATATCAGGTCAGTGCTGTTGTAGTCTGAGTTTTTATAAGGCACCATTAAAAGCTAGTCCATTCAGCTACAATTTTTAGGTACTGCTTATAGAGGTCAGTGGAGGTGGCATTATACATGTTTAGTTTTTTTTCTTCATACCAGTCAGAGTGTCTTTCCAGAGTTAATTCACTAATGGGAATTCATCCTTCATCATCCTGGTAGATATTTTAAACAAAGAAATTTTTATTTACAATAATAATAAATAAAATACAAAAGTGAATAAAATGCAATGAAGACAACAATAAATGGGGTGGCAGTATACACGTATACACATATGTGTCTGTAGATTATGATGCCAGATGGAAGACCAGCCTCCAAAACCTTCCCCCAGCCCTCTCAGTGTTCATTCAGATCCTGCCGTGGGACCTTTAAACCGGCTGCTTTTCATCTATGCAGCGGATCCCGCAGAGGGGCCATCTGAGGTTGAGGAAGGCCAACAGGAAGCCATCATAGGTATTTATTGGAGGTATATACCTGCCCTGTTCAATTTCACAGCTGCTTGGACAGAAACTTTGTGTGCAGTGGCATTGTGGGTAATGTTTTCAACTAATGCATAATATATTTTACAGCCTGACACTGGAGATTTCAATATCTAAAAACCACACAACATAAGCATTCCATCCAGTACTGATTAAGAAACAAGAAATTAAATTTTTCCCAACAGTACTTTATCATATTTCAGATGATTCTGAACAAGCAGGGTTTGTTTGGAAACTGCAGAAACAGGATATGGTTACTCACAAATCCAGTAAAAATTAAGCAGACAAACACAAAAATGTTTAGTTTTTCACAACAGCTATAACAAATTCTTCCCTTAAACACTAGAGGGTGCCTCCACTTTTTATTTGAAAAATTTCTGCAGGACACATAAAAAATGAATAATGTACTTTTGTTATTCTATAACAGGATGATTATCAGTACTCGAAAAATAAATGTCAGAAAGGTTTTGCTTTTCCCAGACTTTCTAACTGGCAGACTTCAATCTTACAAAAACAAAATTTGGCCCTAGGTTGTTTTGCCTCATATTGTTCTTTTGTTCCCAGACATGTTAAAACCTCAAGCGCCTTCACAGGGGGAAACAAAAAGAGAAACAATCATTGTCAAGTGAAATGTCTGACCCTTTTTTTGGTCGCACTCCAGACTTTCTGTGCCCTGTGGCTCTCTACTGCTGCTCTGACTTCCTCAGACCTGTAGACCAGTGCTGTTGCTAAGCAACAGTGATGCACATTCTACCGACTCCCCCACAACGTTTGGCACAGAACAAGCTCTTTAGCCAGTCCAAGATATTTTTGTCTCTCTTTGGCTTCTCTTTTCACCCAACAATGAGTGCACGCTCTCTCTCAAACATCAATAGGAATCGAAAACGACTCTTACACTTCTGAATAGATTACTTTCCACAAACTCCATTAAACTAGTAACTTAAAAAATGTGACTAACAGCCAAATTTCTTTTTAGAAGTTCTTGTCTTTTTCTCACAGGTATACAGTATACTCACATTATGGACAGTACAGTAGTTACAAGCATGTGACATATATTCGGTAGTTCATTTGAAAAGGGCGAACTAGAGAAATACAGTCATGCCATTATTCACAAATATAAAACTAAAATCAGCAAAGTAAAGCTAAAGAACAGAGAAGGCCCACAGGCTGACCTTGTAAGATAGTGATCAGGTCTGGAGAGTCAGATGACTGGCCGTTTGAATGACTCTCTCGAGGGCTTCCTGAGTCTGGTGACTGCAGCATGAGTGGGTCTGAGGACTGGGAAATGACCAACTGTGCTATGGAAGCCAAGGCCCAAGAAAACAGGGACCTCGCCCCAGAGGACAGCTTGTTGTCCTAGGCAGGCTAGCTGCTTACACCAGTCAAGATGAGCTTCTTTTTCTTGAGGTGTGATAGACCATGGCTGAACATACAGTACCTTTGCAAGAAAATATGTCAACATTATTTTAATTTCTAAGCCTGGCCATAAATCTACTTTTAAAAGTTACTCATTCCCTTGCCATGTTTTATAAGAGATTTCACTTAGCATTGAGACTTATTCATATGCAAAATTTTCCACATGAACACTGTTGTGCGTGTGCTGTGCAATTAATGCTGATACTGTATAGTTTTTTGTTAATGTCTGTGTGCTTCGCCAGTGATTGTTCCATTTAATTAAGAAACCGGCCTACCAGTGACACTGAAATACAGGAAGTAAGCCGAAAGCAAGTGAGCCAAATTTCTTGCCGCCCAGTTTGTTCAACACCTTACTTTTGTGTAATTCAATCAACATAAGGTTCCTCCTCTGTCATTTATTTTCAGGACTGTCTGATCTCAGCCAGCTATGAGTGGACCTGCTTCGTTTTAGCAGTTTAGCACTAATATTTATTCTTTATGGGACTTCTTAGTGCTAAAAAACATGCACTTCACTCGTATCTCTGTAGACACCTGAGTTTGCAGTCTCTTTATACGCTCCCCTAATTTGTAGGAGTGTAACTAAGATAACAATGTAAATTATTAATGTCTGAATATTGATTAGAAAATACGGTAAATACACAAAAGGGGAAGTGGTAACTTAGCCTCAGGGTACATAGAGAGAAAGAGAGAGAGTGAGTGAGAAAGAAAAAGAGGTGTGCTGCCTTTTTTCAAGCTTAAATCCTTCGACGTCACATTGTAAAATTCCAGTTCCACAGAGACCGAGCAGTTCATGATCTATTAGCTGGGGGGCACGACACAGAGGAATACGTGATTGGCCAAGCAAACTAGAGGAAACAGCGTTGTCCTATGAAACGGTCTTCACTGTTCTCCTACCCCCATGCTGTGTGGGGGTTAGCCCTTGTGACAGGGTTGGGGGTGGGGGTGGGGCAGGAGGCATGAGGCTGGCTCCAGGGCAGAGAGTTGGACTAAGAGGGAGGGTGAGATGCAGAGTAGAGGACCTGAAGAGGGGACAGAGGCTAGTTCAGTAGTGAAAGGAGTGCTGCTTCACCACACATAACGAAGGTAGGTCACCAAACTGCAACTCCTTCCATGCTTAATCAGATACCTGGGGAGGGAGGGGGTTCCAACATGGTGAAGTCCAAGTTATCTTTTATTGTATCTTGATGCTACCGCCATTTAGACTAGAAAATTGATATTATTTTTACCTCAAAAATTATAACAAGGTTGTAGCTAAATGTAGTTATCTTACGTATTAGTTACTGCCACAATGAGTCATGAGAAGTTGATATTGGCATTCTTTTTACATTCATTTTCACTTGACTTTATGTGTTGAGGGAATGTATTTCAGATGTCAGAAAATCTCTGCTTTCCACATACCTTTACTAATTAGGAATGGTCAGATAAATGTTTTATATCAAAAAAGATGTTCATAATCAAATTGATAACTTTTTTAATTTGCTCATTTATTTTTTTACATTTATTCATTAGGCAGATGCTTTTATCCAAAGCAATTTACATTTTGCAGATGGGTTACAATGAGTTAGCACTGAGCATCTTGCTCAAGGACACACCTGGTGGCTGGGCTGGGATTCAAACTGGGAAACCTCTGTAGCCCAGCCTGATGTTCTACCCATTGAGCCACCAGGTTGCATTTTTTTAAACTGTTTGAAATTATTGAATTAAAAGTACACATGCTGCTAATTAGTTCAATAACAAAAAAAGAATTGAAAATCACTAAATGCATTCTGCAGCATGCTGGTTTGGTCTTTTGTACGTTGGGCCTAAATAAATAAAGACAGTACTTCTTAGAAAAATTCTTAAAAGACATATACAGTCTGTAAGAACTTAATACAAAAAAGAATGTGTCATGAGCAAGATTTTTGGCAGTCCTATTGTACATCTAGTATCTCAAGAAATCTGTATATAGGAAGTTCAGAAGCTGTTCTGTTATGTTTTACTAAGTCTTCCAAGTGAATATTCACTGTGTATGTGGTTTATGCACCAAATGACCAATACTCCTCAGAACAGCCCTGTACTTTCTCTCAGGCAAAAGAGATGCTTTCAGAATTAAGAGGTCCTTTCAGAAAATCACCATGCAAAAAAACACAAACAACTGAGTAGAAATAATGAGAGGGCAAAACAGAAGTCCCTGGTCTCACTGCCTTGGAAACAATAACGCATAGAGTGCTCAATGGTAGGCATCTCTGAAGCTGAGCCCAGTGTGGCTGTATCAGGGAGCAGCTTCAGTTTGATGCAAATTATCTGTCGCTGATGACCAGGAGACCAAAGATCCATAGAGTCGAAGAGATGTGTTCAAAGTGAGCACTGCCCTTTTTGAGAACTTATAGCCAATAATGTCCAGTAATAGCACAGCATGAAAAAAAACTGGGAGTAGTGAAGACTGGAGAGGCCAATGAAAGGCGCCTCGAAGATATATGTCTGTGGGGGGGTCAGAATCTCTCACAAACCAGAAAATAAAATAATACTACAGAACAAAGATGAGGTAGGCAAAATCAGTAATTATTCAGAACAATGTGCGTCGTGCCCTTCTTCCCTTTTCACACAATTTGTGACCATGGTCCTTCTTGAGCATACCATAAAAACAACTGCTAAGGTATGCAATCGCTGTGTAAACGTTTACTCAGTGTACGATGGCTTCCTCAAAGATGCCTGAGAGATGTGTATGTAGAGGGCTGGAGGAATGAAAAAGGATGTTAACAAATACATCATTTCAATCAGCTGTAATATGCCATTGGTTTAAAAGATCAACTGTCTTCATTGTCGAAAGCAACAGAAGCCCCATCTCTTCAGGGAGCACCTCAGAACTTGAAATCTTTTCATCTATGCTTCCATTCACTCCATTGTGGCAATGGTGTTGGCTGTTTGTAAATGTTCTAGTTAATTCAAGACCTACTTTTATATTTATGCTTTACTTGAATGACTTTTGAGACAATTGCTTGACTTAATCGTGTGCACTTTGATGACAGGATGGCACTTACTGTTAGGTAGATTCTCTGACACTGTTTGACTTTGTTTGTGACGAACACGTGTACTATTATTCATTGTAAGGTGTTTTGGACAAAGGCGTCTGCTAAATGAATAAAATATAAATGTAAAAGAGAACCTGAATGTTCTGTGACCAAGTCCAGTTTGGGGATATTTACTTCATTCAATTTCAAATAGAAATTCAGCAGTTTGCATTATATATGTTTTGAAAAATGAAGTATCGGTCCCAAAAAAGAGACTATTTATTTTGTAAGAAACTGTTTTGCAAACTATCAGTTTTCTGCCACATGCCCATGAGTCTGTCGATTTGTACGCTTCCTTTATGAAACGTATTAATAGGTTAAGGTGTGTGCTTTAACAGCAATTTTTACCTCCTTGTATTTCTCTGTGTTTTAGGGACTGGATATGACAGTTGAAAGAACAGCCTGGGGATGGATTCTGCCATGAACCACACAGATTTACACCAAGAACAGTTGCTTTTTGGAGTTGCCTTCAATGATACACCCTTTAAAGTCTTTGGAAATGTCCAGGAGCCAATCCTTCAAGCCTTGGACCAAGCTATTAACGTGATCACCATCATCATCCTCCTCGTTACCATGGTATCCCTGGGCTGCACTATGGAGATCTCCAAGATCCACGCACATATTTTCAAGCCAAAAGGAGTGCTCATAGCCATGGCAGCCCAGTTTGGAGTCATGCCCCTGGCTGCCTTCTTCTTCGCTCAGATCTTCCAGCTGGATCCAGTGGCTGCTGTGACGGTGCTGATATGTGGCTGCTGTCCAGGGGGGTCCATGTCCAACATCTTCTCTCTAGCCCTCCAGGGTGACATGAACTTAAGGTGATCCAGCCGACCATTAGGAACCAGTTGGATGCATTGTTAGACTAACGTACAGCAAGCTGTGCAACTCTACAAGGACCAGTAACACTCTGTCTTACAGCCTTGTGACCTTAACCACATGCTGCTGGCTGTGAGAGGACAGGGCTGTATTATTACATTGTTCTTGTAGGACCAAGCTAAACTATGTGCTGTTGCACTCGTGAATAGGACTTCATCATACTGTTTGCTGAAAATTTTCACCTCAATGGCTGGCTTCAAGCGTACATTGCTTTGGACAATGTTGTGATCTAAGCAGCAAAATAATTAAGATCAGTAAACACATCTGTCTCTGGTCACAAAGTTCTGCTGTGTTTTATACAGTATCTGTGTATGCATTTATTGAAGTTACAAGAGAATAAAAAAACAGCAAAATTCAATTGGTCACAGTGGCGTGGTGGTTACCAGTGTTGCCTCGCACCTCCAGGCCTGGGGTTTGATTCCCGCCTTGGGTCTGTGTGCATGGAGTTTGCATGTTCTCCCTGTACTTGGTAGGTTTTCTCCGGTTGCTCCGGTGTCCTCCCACAGTCCAAAGACATGCAGGTTAGGTTGATTGGTGTGTCCAAATTGCCCATAGTGTGTGTGCCATGTGGTGGGTTGGCACCCTGCCCTGGGTGTCCCCTGCCCTGTGCCCTATGTGCTCTGGGATGGGCTCCAGGCTTCCCCCTGACCCTCACCAGGACTAAGCAGTTAAGAAAATGAATGAATGATTGAATTGGTCCCATCCTCTTCTTCTCTCAGCATCGTCATGACGACATGTTCCACCGTGGCAGCCCTGGTCATGATGCCTCTGCTGCTGTACTTGTACTGCCAGGGGTTCCGTGGCCTGGAGAAAGCTGTTCCCTACACAGGCATCACTTTAGCCCTGATCATGATGCTCATACCTTGCGGCATTGGCATCGCCATCAACCACCGTGTGCCTCACTACTCCTCAGTCATCATTAAGGTCACACGTGCTTATTAAACCCTCATCCGTGCAGGTTTTCCCAGTGTCAAATTTCTGTGTGAGGCCGGTGTCTAAGCAGATACTGAATTGAGTCATCATGGAGACCTGTGTTAATATGGGTAAAATATTCAACAAGGGCTAAACCCAACATGCTACAGGTGCAAGGAGGATGGACTTTTTATAATCTTTAATCGATCTAATAACTGAATGATTGACAGTTCTGCTGGACAGTACAGGTCACAGATTTAAGTTCTTTTCCTTTAAAAAAATATTTTAATGAAAGCTAACTACGTCTCAGTGGCCATATATTGCATTGTATATGACAATGGAAAAAGAGACCAAATCGTCCATTTATAAACTAATAATTTTGTGTGTCCTACAGATTGGACTCAGTTTCTTGGTGGTTGCCTCCGTAGCAATTGCCATCATGGCTGGCCTGCTGGTAGGAGATGCCATAATGTTGGTCCTGAGACCGGAGCTAATGGCAACGGCAGCCCTCATGCCCATGGCTGGGTATCTCCTCGGGTACATCCTGTCATCACTCTTCCAGCTCAACCAGAAGTAAGTCAAGCCCACCATTCTGTATGAAAGACTCCTAGAGTCCAGAACCTTCTCTGGTGTGGAAATGGTGCGTTGCCTACCTTACCTGAGAAGGAACCCGTGGCCTGTGGCAGGTGTCGGAGGACTGTTGCCATGGAGACCGGCTGTCAGAACATCCAGCTGTGCACCACCATCCTGAAAGTGGCATTTTCTCATGAGGTTATCGGCCCTCTCTACCTTTTCCCGCTCCTTTACATCACATTCCAGTCAGCTGAAGCCCTGCTGCTTATCATTCTCTTCAGGTGTTATCAGAGGTTCATCCCATCTAAACCAGGCAAGCATCTAATCCTATAGAACATCTCTAAATGTGCTGAATAAAATATGTAGTCTGATGTACTGTCCGCCCCGTTCCCTCTTCATCTCTTACAGAGAAGCTTGTTTACCTGACTACAGAAAGCAAGCTACAGGTGTCTTTGTCCTAGATGTGACCAGCAAACATCAGACACAGTATTCGCTGTATTCGTGGATCTTTTCCCAGGATTCATGAGGCTGTTCTGACAAATCCTGTGTTAGAGGAAGAGATGTTATTTGAGCGTGGATCTTGTTCTTGAGAATATTCCATTTCTGATCCCATCTGACATTTTCAACCTTCACCCACTCACAGGTGTTCACACCTTTGTTTGTAGCGCAGTACATATCAATTCATGGACAAGTTATAACCACAGTATTACTTAGCTTCAAAAATACCATGGAGAATTCTTTGTAAAATTAGATGGTTCTTAAACATGACATCATTCCATTCCTAGATAAGAATCATCCAACCTAGTTAAACTGATTAATAACAGTAATAACATATTTAGATATTATATATTTAGAACATATAAAGACATCCTTGACCACTCACAAATATTAACTGCTTATTACTCAAACACCACCCATCATTTTCTTCAGAACAAAGTTGAGTTTCATTAGGGTGTGTTCTGAATGGTCCCACTGGTGTTAACAATAAAACTCAGTTAACACTCAAACAAAAGTACAAAATATAGATCTTTCCTCGTTTTACCAGCCTCTGTGAGTTTGATCTAGAGGCCGACCGAAATTCTGTTTCGGCACCGAAAGTTGTCAAATGACGTCTTTCGGCGTCGTTTCGGTTTCAGCCGAAAACAATAACTTAACTTTCGGTTTTCTTTCAGTTTTGGCCGAAATTGATACAGACTTTCGGTCGTAAACCGAATGTCTATTTTTAGAATGTCACAGTAGCGCTGTTTGTCACTCCGACTCTGACTGTGGGCTGCAGTCGGCGCTGGGCAGTTAGAATGTCACAGTAGCGCTGTTTGTCACTCTGACTCTGACTGCGGGCGAATTTGTGAGAATTAATCAATTAAAATACAGTGAAACCTAGGATTGCGAGTAAATTGGTTTACGAGTGCTTTGCAAGACGAGCAAAATTTTTTAATAAAGTTTAACTTGTTTAACGAGTGATTTCTTGCAAGACGAGCATTTTCATATCAAGTATGATATGTTTTTTTATATCATATTATACATAAAAGGAGATTAGGGAGGTGTGCAAAATGTGGGAAACAGTACAACATTTCGTAGAAAAGCACCACCCGAATAAAGCTGTAGCAGCGCGAACGGCGAATCTGTTTGACGACAGTACAGTCAATGTCACATTTCCACGAAATTCTCAAATGGAGGCAAAAGCGAGTGTCATCCCAGCAAAACGTTCAAATAACGGTAGCTAAACGTCAGGTAACCATTCCTTAAGTTCCCTAAACATTTAGCTAACGTTATTTGAACGTTTTGTATTTGCTGGGATGATACTCACTTTTGCCTCTGTTTTGTGTTTGCTGGGATCGGAGAGGTTCATATTAAATACGAACGAAAGGAAAGACATTCCAGTGAGTCAAAAGATGACACGGAATCCAAAAAAGTGTAAATTAAGTGAAACCGATAGTGTTAGTGAAATTTGTTAAAGAGAAAGAACTCCCGAGATCCCAAATGTTTTCATGGAAGGAGATTCTCCTTCCAAGCAATAACCCTCCTCATTGTCATTGTTATTTGTTTGCAATATTAGGGACAATAATTTGTACAAAAAATACCATTAAAAACTTTTAATTTTTATATGAACATTTTTGGACATGTGGATCTGATCATCCGATTTTACATTACTTGTAATGGGAAAATTCGCTTTGATATACAAGTGTTTTGGATTACGAGCACTGTCGCGGAACGAATTATGCTCGCAATCCAAGGTTCCACTGTACTTGTCTGCACTGCCAACCAGCGTGGCCAGTGAACAGCTGTTCAGTGCAGCAGGACAGCTGTATGCTGACCGGCGTAGCAATTTGCTGGGCGAGAATGCGAAAAAACGGTTGTTTCTTAACTACAATATTTGTTTGTTTGGATTTAATTACTAATTAACATTTTTGATGTTGATAATTAAATAGTGATGTTAAGGGTTAGTGATGTTAATGGTTAGTTCTTTATTAATAAAAGTGGCACAGCACCATGGCAATGAATCTTGTGTTAGGGATTTTTTTTGGGTGATATATCTTTCGACTTCGGTTTCGGCCAAAAGAAATTTGTAATTTTCGGTTTCGGCCGAAACCAAAAAATCAAATTCGGTCGGCCTCTAGTTTGATCTTCCTTCCATTCCTTGGTGATGACATCTTGTGTTGAGGTCATTTTCCAAATTGTTATGGCAATTCAGAAACGCATCCACCAATACAGGTGGAAAATGCTGCAAGATGTCCCAACCAGAACTAACAAGCAGTCCCTCCGTTACAACATGTTCCTGGTTACCTTGGCGCTGATCCTGTACTTCTTCTAGGAAGAAGTGGGATAAGCTGGTAGGTACCAAGTATGGGATGCCAACACAGCATGGGCACTCAGGCAAATCTGCACTCATGTGCTAAATGCACTTTAACAGGCAGACACAGTAGAGGCAGCATGTTTTTGAAGCCAGAATTAATGCAAGTTATTAAGATGCAGATTGGCAGTATGACGACAACAGAGATGGTTAATTAGCAGGGTAGGTGATGAACATCAGCCTGTTCCCAATTAAAAGGTGCCAAATGAAGTTGTTTACTGCTCATTAAATATGGGCCTGTGGGTGTTACCAGATGTGACCTCTACAGCCTGTCTTGTGAAATTGAGTCCTGTTCGTACACAGGATTTGTGTGGCGACGCCTAGGTTTCTGTAGCGAGGACACAGCATCAAAAGGTCATTAACGAGAAGATAATCATCATCTGTGATCAAAGCTGTAAGGGCCAAAGAATGAATCCTTTTTATTTTCAAGCACATCAGCACTGTTATCGAAATGAATAAGTTCTACTTAATAAAAGTCCTGATTGTCTGTATTTTACCTTCATATCAGCACTGTGCCAAGGGCAGCAGACATCACAGAAGCAGAGTACATGCATGGCATCTTCTCTCTGTAGACAAGAATATGATGTATGCAAAGAACAATGTTAAAGAGAAAGTACTGCTGTATATCAGAGCCAGAGGTGAAAGATGTTTCTAAAAAGACTTGATAATCAGCACACATGCTATCACAAGTGTCCAGAGTGCTACAAAACATTTTTAAATTTAGTTAAACTGTGGTATGCAGTAAACTGAATTTTTCAAGGGCTGTGGACTTCAGTGTTACCCTAATTCCACTGCAAGATCTTTAGGCAAAAAGCGGACAGTGCATCTACATGACAGTTTTCAGAGGGAGTGCCAACTACCGTCTGAAGTGTGTCAACATATGAAAGTGTCAAATGTGCTTTCTGGAATGTGAAAGCGGAAAATGGCAAAATCCCTTTGAGGTAAATGTCAGATTCTGCTGTATCCCTCATAAATGTGCTCCACTGTTTCCTATACTGAAGAGCTCAAAGCCATTTGCTCATCTCTGCTCTCCTCTATACCAGGAGGGGTAGACGCCCCCTACTGGCCACACGTGTAGCATCAGCTCTGCATAAATACAACCGAGAGAATGACCAGTTAGTCTTACAAATACTGTATATGCATAGAGGCCCAAATTAGATTGGACAAAATTGTTTATATGCAACATATGGTGACACCAATACTATGTCCTTTAAAACATTTTTGAAAATTTGTCACTTGTAAAGTTCAGACACTCACCTTTTAATTGCATTTATTCTGTCAAGCATCACCAGTAATAAAAGAATATATTTTTGTCCACCCATCTCAAGCTATTCCTCTGATGTGTATTAATATTTCAGTAAATATTCAGTCCAAATTTGTCTTAAAACCTTAAGCATCATAAGAAATCACACCGAATTAAAAGAGTTGCAATTTTAAATACTTTAAATTTTATACATCTTAATGGAGGTTCACAAGACTAGACCTTATCCATTATTTCAAAGATAGTTAATCCATCCTTTGTGAAATCTGTACACATTAAAGGTCACATGTTTTCAGTGTCAAAGAAATTTCATCAGAAAAAAGGTGTCATCTTCATACAACTGTCTTGTCCTCTCAAACAGTCAATGTACAAACACCAGGACACTTTCCAATTTTTCAAACATGTAAAATGATGCATGTCTCAATATAAAATATCACAAGTATTGAAATTTGTAAAGTTACATAGTGATGGTCATATTGTAATGAGCAGAAAATACTGCATTTGTTTCAACCTTTCAAGTTCCAGTCATCAACAGTATAATGTCAGTAAAACACATATATAAGTAAATAGTACATATACAAATGATTTTGTGTGTACTGAAAGCATCAATTCACATGATATGTAATACGGACACAGCGGACACAAAAGAGTAAAGATGAACAAGTGAATGAACATTATTTGAGGTAATTGTCAAAGCTCAGCGAGTAGAAATTTACAAGTGCACAAATATGACACCAGATGGCAGCAAAACACAGGTTCCTAATTAATTTAGGGTCTCGTCAAGAACGCCTAACATCGTTGTGACACCCATACAATACTTTTAATCAAAAATACGCAAAGGAAAAAAAAAAATCAGTACCTAATATTATAGCATTAATGGTAGAAATAGTTTAAAATTGTATATTGCCGATTAAATATCAGCTAAAACCAAACATATCCTTAGTGTGATCTGACCGAGGAAGCAGATTCGTTAAGAGAAACTTACAAAAGGCACTCTTTGGGTAGTGAGCACATAACTCAACATCCACTAACACTAACTAAAACAGACGCACAGCAGCCTAGGCAGGGGATTTAAAACCTGGCCTCACAGCGGCCTTTCGGTTACAGTGAAGGATCAAACACTAGAACACTACACGACTCCAAAGTTTGCGGTAAAAGCCTGTCGCTTCACAAACTGCGTGCAAAATTAGCTCATTTTGAGTACCGGACCGCCAGATGCGTTATATGCTACAAGCAATACATGCGAAAACGTGTCAAAATTAAAATAAACGGAAATTTACTCAAGTTCGTAAAAGAATGAAAACCTATAAACAAGAATTTTCACACTTCAAAAGAAACCTTTAATTAGAAATAAGTATATACAGTGTATAATTAAATTAAACTTTATACAAATATTAAAATACTATCTTCACACCCATTGCAATGTACAGTTCCAAAGAAAAACCAAAACTGAATTTGAAAGAAAAATATTAACATTCTGTACAAATGAAATTCTTTTCATTTTCAGACACATCGTTAAATCAAATTTGCTTTGATCTCGAGTATGAGTACCGTGTCCAGATCTGTCCATCACTGACACAATGATTGGATGGGGGGGTACTGCATATTATTTTAATGGACACAAAAGTAATGCTGTGTAACAGCATTCTGGATATGAACATGGTTAATAAGCAAAATGCCCCCCCATTATAAAATAATTTTCAAAATAAAAATAAATACAGATAATATCTTTAGGTGCTCAGGCTAAATCTCCAAAGAAGTTTTTCACCATTGTCACTTGATAAAGCTTTGGGAGATAGTACTGGACGTTCTCTTATGTCCAGGTGTTTTAAAAAAAAAAAAAATCCCCTTACAGAAAAATATAATGTGCATTTATACAAAACAAAACTTAAGGCCTTTAAAATCATTGGCATTGTATTCTTGCCTGCAATTTTGTAAGACCGTTGCTGAAGCTGTAATGCACTGGTGTACAGGAAATTAATGTACAAAATGTACAAAAATCACAAGTCACTGTGGGGAAAAAAAATGCATATCAGTGAATATAAATAAAGCGTTAGAGAACATGTGCCAATCAGCTGTGCCCTCACTGTGAAGCCCCCAGCCTATCAAACCAAAGCATGACAGACAACACTTAAAACCCCCCCCCCAAAATACAAGATGGAAGAGTAATCTGCTAGTAATCATTTCAAAATTAATTATATGAAAAAAAAAAAAACCCAAAACCATAGTATCAAACCTATGAGATCAGTGTAGGTGTACTTTGACTGCATCTTCAAGTGGGAACAAAATTTCTACTTTCAGCCTGACTAATTTAGAACACGTACACTAACACCACATTGTGTTTAGTGTCATGATTTTTTTTTTTTTTTACACAATCGTTCAAATATGAGTAATTGCTTACAAATCTCAGCTTGATACCACAAGGATGTTTCATAATAACCCTTACAGCAAAGCGGAATTGCCCAGACACACACAAGTTGACTTGATACAGAATGTGAAGAAAAAAAAAAAAAAAAACTGAGTGGGTCTCACAGAGTGGCAAGCCATTTCTCTCCCCGTGTCATGATGGGACAGTCCTCTAACAAAGTGAAAGCCCCTAGTGAGTGAGTGAGTGAGTGAGTGAGTGTGTGTGTGTGTGTGTCAAAGTGGGGGGGGGGGGCACTGACACTGGAGACAAAGACACTGGAGTGCATGGCAGATAATTTACACCTACAATTGGGGCTTTGCTACAGATTTGGCTCCTCTATGGAGATCCTTGGTGTTCACCTGGCAGAGAACCTCTCCTGGTCCCTCACCACTAGTTAGATCGTAAAGAAGGTTCAGAAGCAGCTCTTCCTCCTGAGGAAGCTGGGCTTTCCTCATCTCCCTCCACCCATCCTCACCTTGTTTTACAGGGACTTCTGAGAGCATCCTGTGCAGCTATATCATTGCCTGCTTTGGAAATTGCACCATATTCTACTTGCTGTCTTTGTGCCCTGTATATTCCAGTAATAGCTTTGTGTTATTATTTTATGTTATTTTATGTAGCACCTGCAGTCCTGGGGGAATGTTGTTTTGTTTCACTGTGTACTGTACCATCTGTATATAGCTGAAATGCCAATAAAAACCACCTTGACCTTGAGACAGAACTGGACATAGCAGCTGGCTGCACTGGCTCTGCTGCCATGGACTCTAAATGAACCCAAGGGACCTGAATTACTTTATAAAGTAATGGTGAGCTTGAAGCAATACCCCCCCAACAGATCCACACACACACACACACACACACGCGCGCATGCGCGCGCGCGCACACAGCTCTGAACAGATGCACAAAAGTACAACCACACTGAACAAGCTCTAAGCAGAACAGCACTCAGAAAAATGATCAAAATACACAATGTAACAAAGACAGACTGCCTTTGCACAGGGAGGTCTTCAGTCTCATGCACAACAAGGTGTGTATGTGTCTGTGTGTGTGCACGTGTGTGTGTGTGTGTGTGTTAGCCAGCACACCTTTCTAAGGTTGTCATGAATTTTTCATTGTGTGCTGTGGTGCGCCCTTTCAGCATCTGTGTGTGTGTGTGATCTGATGCACAACACAAGTGGACACCACTGAAAGACAGTGGGCAAAAAAGGTACCACAAAGAAATCTCCAATATTTTAGATACACATTTGTAAAAAAATTCTTGTGTGGCAGTTCCCTGCTGCAAGGTAGAGCAAAAATAATTGTGAGCAGCATTGCCTCGCCTTTTTTGGTCTTTGGCAGGAAATAAATGGTACAGATGTAAGGACATACAGTAACAAACTGTCAAAAATTACAACCAAAGTATGTACAACTTCTGCCAGTGTGTGTATGGATGTGGATTTATTGAACATTGGGTGTGTGTCAGAGCTTTTCTTTTTGGGTGGGGTGGGGGGGGGGCAGGCAGTCACCATGGAATTAAAAGTCAATTACAAACACCCAGCTAGGGTGGGCGGGGTTCTTAAGAGAGAAGACGGTCAGTGCGGGGGTCAGCCATCTGGTCAAGGCTGTGGGGCAGTTCACTTTGAAGGGGGTCAGTTCAGGCTTCCTTCAAGAGAGGAATATCTGCAAGGAGATACCACAGAGGACAAAGCTTACTTACCTACAGAGGGTCATGTAATACACGTCCAAGTTAATAAGTCTGTCGTGTCATTTCTAAAGCAACACTGCTAAAAACACAGGCGGAGCACGTGGAACATACAGACTACATGCAGGACAAAGCTTATGACTTGTGACATTTTTAACCCGCTGGGCTCAAACTAACTTTGCTCATGGTGAAATGGTAGAGCTTCCACAATGTAAAGTGTCTGGCGTGTTCTAATGTGTTTAAAGCTGTCCTGACACCACCTCATGCTTAATCCTGTCCAGCCATTGTAAACTGCGCTGCCTACTGAGGGAGGATCATGACTGGAGTAAAGGTCAGGGGTCAGGTTCGTACCATCAGCACAATCCTCCACCGAGGCCAGAGACAGCAGGCTGTGCAGATCGCTGCTGTCCGAGTCCTGACGCCGGGGGTGCGATGCCCGCTCAGAGCTCCGTGACAAGGACGGCGCAGCAGCTGCAGCAGCGCAAGATGAGGAGGAAGAGGAGGAGGAGGCAGGCGCCTGGTGGACCAGCACCATCTCTGAGTGGTGGAAGGAAGTGGAGGGGAGCCTGCTATCAGCCTGGGCACTTGCTCCAGCCTCAGCATCTCCCCGGGCAGGGCTCGGCGTTGCCTGAGGGCCCTCCGACAACACAATCTGCACTCGTGACTCCGACGGGGGCACAAAAGTGCCCGCGCTGCCATACACCGCCTCTTCATAAGAAGGCAAGGAAACCTGGACTCCTTCCACCACGATGGATACAGGCTGCCCGGAAACGCCCTGCTCCCGGCTGTGGGTATGAGGAGGATGGGGTAAAAAAAAAAAATAACAAGGAGACAGACATGTCAAGAATGACCCTGAGTAGGCGCAACGCAGCCATCCTCTGCCAGGGCTCAGGCATCAGGGTGACACCGTCTGGGAGGACAGGTTGGATGGCTCTCCTGTTCTTACCGGCTGTGGTGGAAGGACTTCAGCTTGGGCTGCAGGAGGACAAACAGGACCACCAGGAGGAGGATGAGGGCCACAGAGCTGGCAGTGGAAGCCACGATGGAAAGTGTGGGCATGCCCAGTGGTGAAGGCGTGTCCTTCCCTGTGGGGGGGGGGGGGGTACCAGCGAGCAAGTTAGCTAAGTTAGCTAGTATGTCACATCACAGCTGTAGGTACTCTCACCAGCACCACGGCCACTGACCTTGGCTGAGGCGACAGCTGATCTGCATGGGGGACTCCCACTCCCCATTCTGGCAGGTGGCATATTTGTAGTCACCCTTCAGCGCGTAGCCCTCGTCGCAGAAATACTCGATGACGGTGCCGTGGATCAACTGGGGGCAGGCTGTAGGGTGGCATCTGTAGCCCCCATTCTCGGGTTCGAATGGCGGCCGGCACACTGCCAGTCGCATACGAAACAGCATCAGTGAGGACCCAACACGAGCAGACATACACATGCACACGTGCACATTACTGGCTCACCGTCCGTCCGAACGCAGCGGGGCGGATTTGAGGACCAGCTGCCTGACGCTGTGCACGAGATGATGCTGGGCCCGTCCACGATGTAGCCCTGGTCACAGCCGTACTGCAGCACGGTGCCCAATGGGAGGATGGCCCGATTGGTCTCTGTCAGGTTAACCCAGCTGTGCAGGACGCTGGGGGGCCGTGGGCATTCTGGGGCTGCACAGGATAGCTGAGTTAGCGATGCTTCCCCAGCACAGCCCTCCCCACCCCACCAAAGCTAGCAAAAATAGAACAGCTAACAGCGTTAGCACAAGTAGGGCAGACTTCAGCAACCCAGGCCCTTTACTGTTCACTACGAAGAACACAGGCCTGTCTTCCAGCACATACCGCAGATGCTAAAGGTGCTTTAAAGGAGTGACTGTTCCTGAACAAACCAGGATCCCAAGCTGACTCAAAAATGAATATTCTTGGCTAACAGGTGACTGTACACATTTTAAAGAGCCAAAAAATTATTTAGACCATTCCTCAGTAATAAAAAGGCTCCATGTTTTGTAATCGCAAGACTAAGATGAATAAGTATCATGGCTTAAACGATTTTCTCCACCTTAAATGTTGTAAAATTACATTTAAACCCGCACCATTTTAAATGAGGGTGTTTACACTGACTGTATCTCCTTGGTGAAATCCCATTTTCCCAGCTACATTAAAACCAGCCTCTGGTCTACACTCATTTCTAGGCTTAAAAGCAGTAAGAGCAGCAAAGCCAGCGTGTGTGTGTGTGTGGGCCCATGCATCTTACACAATCCATAACACTACCTTATGAAGCACTGAGACCTACGAAAGACAGAAACTCAAAAAGGAGGCGTCTGACATGCGGCAGCTTGACAGGAACTGTAGGTTGAGTGGTTTTAGCGCCATGACCTGCCATATGCTGTTTCCGGCCATGCCCCTACCCAGAAAAGAAGAACTGTCGTACACGTGGGCAGTTTGGCCAAGCCATTCTTTATCTCTGTTCTGGGGGTGGATTCTGAGGTGGGGGACTTTAATGGTGGGACCATGGACAACAATACTCCACTCACTGTCTCTCTCTCACTCTCTGAGACAAACAAACACACATACAGAAGTCTCCTGAACTCACATCTGAGTTAGGCAACTGCAAGTCATGGCAAGTGACTGAGCTGCAAATCTTCCATTTTAAGCCTCCAGAAACTAAAAAGCAAACAGGCGGCAAAAGAGCAAAACCCACCGGTCACCACACACATGCAAAAGCTGTTTGTTATGGGTTTCTGTTCCCTTTCAAGGAAGCATCCAGGTATTCACTGGAGGGGTATGAACACTTAAATTCCCCACTTTCTGGGAGCTACAAGACACTCCTGAGTCTTTAGCATTCAGTAATATAGTAAACATAGATGCCCATGACTGAGCTACAATGCAAAGGGGGGAGAAACAGGAAACAGATGTGACTTCAAATGGCCAAAACATGTGGCTTGACAGCCATGTTAGCAAGAAGAGGAAACCTGAACAGTGAAGCGCCTTCCTGGCAGGCCCGTCCCACTGCTCTTTCTGCTCTCTCTTCTCTTATTTGTTGTTGATCTGAACACGTTTTTAGCCCTCTTCTTCATGCATAATGCTCCGAATTTGGGGGCCAATCTGTTGTTTTTGTGACAGGGGAATCAGATGATCCAACATGAGAGAATCTCTCATTGGAAAGGCTTAAAAGGCTTGGGGGGTAACTATGGCAAAGGTCACACATACAGCAAGTCAGCCCTAATCACTGATGGAAAACTGAGGACAAAAGACAAATGGGAAAAAAAGACAGAAATACTGCCCCCCAACTGATTAATGCTGTTGATAAATGAGGATTAAGGGAGGGGTCAATCTGCCCATGCAACCTTGGGGTAGGGGCGGGGTGCCTCACATCCATTACTTCAATTAATGCTAGCATTGCCAAACTTCTAGGTGAAAACCTCACACAATGCCAAGCAATTCCTGCTGCATGTCTGTGGGGTTACACTGAAAGACATAAGTCACATTTATTCTGAAACAGCCGTTCTGTGTGTGTGTGTGTGTGTGTGTGTGTGTGTGTGTGTGTGTGTGTGTGTGTGTGTGTGTACAAACATGTCTTAACAACTGGAGGTGCTAAAATAAAGACAGAGGATACATTACACAAGCACACTGAGAGCCACTGAACTGGAGTCAGATTCCTTGTGTGTTTTAACATACTTGCCAATAAAGATGATTCTGATATCATATTATACACATGACCTCAGAACAAAAGTTTCAAACACTAGTTAACGGGACAAAAGTCTAACATTTCAGTGTCATGTTGTGAGCAGATGGATATGAGAACAGTGTCATCTACAATATGCATTCAGCCTGAGGAGGATCCTAGGGGGCCCGCCAGAGATACTGGCCTCCGACACCAAGACTGCCTGTAGACTGACACAATGGGGCCATGCAGTCTACACTGCAGCCTGCTCTTGCTGCTCAAACGCCCCGCTTTCCAGCTGTACCGGAGCAGTATGTAGCAGGCAGATGAACCTGTTCACACATGCAGCTTGAATGTCTTTGAGGGGGGTTCAAATCTTATGGAATGTTTCTTACTAATATCCAGTCATTGGGCTCATTGTAACAAGATGCTGCCTGTTGAGCAGGTGACTGCCACACCTGTGCACAATACACAGCAAAGGCCACCATGGAATACTGAGACAGTACTACCAGCACAATATAAGTACCAATTTTTCCAGTATCAAAAGTTTGGTGCCAGGTGTGGTGAAAAAGAACAAAGTTCCAACAACTAACCAGTATTAAGGGGGGGGGGGGGGAAATGACGTGGAGAGAAAGATGGAGAAAATCCCACAAATAACTCCAGGGTAA
>JABJVR010000021.1:229269-240340 GCA_025773905.1 Chitala chitala | reverse complement strand
TTCTCAAAAACAGCATCTTCTTTTTGGTAAAACAAGCAAAAAAAAAAATTTTTACTGGTAAGGGTACCTAAATTTAAAAAAATGGAACTTGACCCAAAAAAAAAAAAAAAAAAAACAAAAAAAAAACATCCTCACGTCAGTGTGCAAACAGTTTATACAGACAGAAACACTTCCACCGCTGGCTGCATCTCTTGATAAATTATTTAAATAGCATATATCTACACGTATGAAATTACCTCTTAAAATAGCAAAGAGAAACTTAATAATTTATCCATTACAAAAGCTTGAGACATACATAAAGGACAACACGTTTATAAAAACAGTCTCCCATCCAATATCTTCATTGCTGGGGGACAAAAAAATAATAATTTTACTATATACAGCATGAAGTCAATGTTCGACTACAGTAGCGCTAGAAGGAGAAGTTAACCAATTTATATTCTGCCTCTAAAAATACACATTTTGTTGGTTCAATTATACAATGAGGTAATATTTGTACATCCATCTTTTCCTTTGTTGCAATGTTTTTTTTCTATCAGAAATGTACAGGTAGGCAGATCATATATACTGTGCTGAGGAACAGTGCTTGTCTTCTCTTTTTGGACAAGGGAATGAAAGAAAAATCAGATAAAAACGCAGTCTGTTGCAGACTGGCGTAAATGTGAAGGCCCGTGACTCCAGTTTCACTTGGAGTGTCAGGGAGTCTGTTTCTTTTTTTTTTTTAAAGGACAGCTCAGAACGTCGCAGCTGTGTGCTTTGCCGTCCTTTGAGAGCAGGATTAATAAATATGGACCTATTTACAATCCAACAAACTGTGCTCTACTCAAACACTCATTGCATGCCTACTTTGATAGTTTAGCCAAAGTGTTCCACTCCCCTGCCCACTTCTTCTTCTGAGCAACAATGAGAAAACACAAAAGCAATAAATAGGTAATTCTTCTATAAATAACATGCCTCCATTTCTTGCCTTTCTGTGCTTGTTCACTACACTTCTGCAAGTTCTTCCAGACACATAATGCCTCCACCATTCTTTTTCTGCAGAGGCAGGCAATCTGGGTGCTGCTACCAGTCCAATGTGTCCAGTCCAAATTTTGCCCTAAATCTGAAGCGACAAAACACCAGGACTGGAACAAAAATGCTGGGAACTGGCAGCCAAGCCACTGCCCTGTTCTTGAGGCTCACCTCTTTTAACCTAGTGCGCTGTCTTAAGTAGCTGCTTGGGGAAACTGCATCTCGACCTGAGAAAACTAAATTACTAGAACAGAATATGCTCACTGTGCTTTGAGCCACATAACAGCAGCTATGGCCAGAACACTAGGCCTAGGCTCTGCAATGCTCAACTTGATGAGGGTTCCTCTGTCTTTTTTAATAGGGCTTACCCAATGAAAACAGCAATTTGGCAATGCTGAAATGGGATGGCATGATACAAAAGACTAGAATGTTCTCAGCTACACTTATTTTATGTATAGATACTTTTTGGAAAACAAGGCAGTCTGGCTCTTTGTGGAACACTTACAAACACCACTCTCACACACTCAACATAAACATTATTTCTGCTGTACCAGTCACTCCATATTTTGGCCCTTGGCCTCCAAAGGGTCTCTGATCCATTTCCAGAAGAATATTGAAATAGTCTTATTGCCTTCTTCATCTGCCACACAAGTTTGTCCTTTTATAAACATTTAGTCCACAGCAGATGTGAGGTTGCCAATGCTCAGTCTTTCGTTGGGACCTCTGTCCGAGGAGAGAAGCAGTTAAACTCTGAAGTGCATAGATATGTGTTGGAAGGCCTTCCACGCAGAGCAGAGAGATGTGAGGAGCCTTTAGGAGAAGGAAGTGGTCTCCTCACAGAGCTAAGCAATGCCTTTTCTGCTCTACCTGCCTTCGGCGGAGGGGTCTTATCTTCACTTGGCAGTCAGCTGGTTTTTTTGTCCCAACGTCAAATTACCTCGAAACTAATGAGATGTGCTCAGTCCACCAGTATACATGATGCAAAAGAAAAACGTAATGAGGACATGGCCCCAGAATTTACAATGTGTATGTATATTTGTACATGGAAGGCACGGTCTTCAGAAAGCCTCTCATTGGTGCAATTATGAATCTGGAAAAAAACAACAGCGTGCAAAAGAAGACATTAGCGTGGTTCTGCTTTAGACCAAAAATTGCAATCATTGCAACCATCAATGATACACATTAGCATCTTTGTGTAAGAGATATGAAGTTGATATCTTACCCCTGCATTCGTATTTGAGGTCAGAGAAGTACACCATCTCTTGTGAGAAGACAAACAGGCCTAATCTTCCACCAGCATATGTCTTGTCATAGATACTTCCGGAATCTGCCATTATTTTCTTGCCTTCATACATAACGACTCTGGAAGTGGAAGGACGATACGATGAGATACTCAATAATATGACTTACATTGTGTAAACGAGATTACTGGTGTACAGACTCTATGTCAGCTGATGCAGGCTTTACCCAGCATCCCTCAGTGCTTACCTGATGTGTCCTGTTCTTGGCCTGTGGGTCAAGTGCCATCTGTAAGCAGTGAAGTCTTTCCAGCCAATGTTCTTGGGGTCATGCCAGAGGGTGCGTACCTATGATAAATTTTGATGCACAAAAGTTTAAATATGACCATATAGTGTTTCTTTCAATGACTAGACAAATGTAAAGAATCCAGTTTTGATAAGCTAGTTACCTGGCCTGCGGTGTCTCCTGTATGCCACAGAGCATTCCTGAGGTGTTCTCCTGGTCCAGTTGTAGAGTTGACCACCTTGATGGACAGCCCGGAATATCCTTGAGCTTTGGTGGGGGTGCTAGACCAGTAGGTCTGTGTGATCTGCTTCCACATCACCACATAAAAGCGAGAGCTGGACTGGTAGCCGAACACAAAGCCAGCGTAGTCATCGTCTCGGTCAGTGTTAATGAAGAAGGTTCCGCTGAAGTCTACAGCATTGAACTCATCAAAACCTTTAAGAAGAAAAATGGAAAAGAATTAGGAACTAATTTCTGAGAAAAAGGGGGAAAAGCTGAGCAATGTTGCTCTGTGACAAGTCTGGCTTAATTTTAAATAACATACCAACAGCGATGCCTGGGTCACAGTTGACAGTCTGCACCAGTTCTTTTCCTTGGTGGCGCACCACCCAGTTTGGATCGATCTGAGATGTTCCCTTGGGATCAAGGGGCACCATCTGAAACTTTCTGAAGTCTGTCTCGCTGATATCGTAGTTCTCAGGACACACATCATCGATATCAGGCACCTTGTCTTGGTCAAAGTCACCAATACAGGCATCACCACGACCATCATCTGGTGTTTATGAAAGAAAAAGAAAAAGTATGCATACATGGTCTTTGTGCTGAGTTAGGGATACATTAAATAATATTTATACAATACTGGAAATATCGACTCACCATCGGAATCCAGCTGATCTGGATTAAAGACCAGCCTGCAGTTGTCCTTGTCATCAGGAATGCCATCGTTGTCATCATCATGGTCACAGGCATCTCCCTTGCCGTCGTTGTCATGGTCAGCTTGGTTGGCATTGGGAATGTAGGGACAGTTGTCCAGATTGTTCTGATGGCCATCCTCGTCAATGTCCTGGTTGTTATCACATTTGTCTCCCACACGGTCCGAGTCTGAATCCGTCTGTAAGACAGATAAAAAGCCGTGTACTTAAACATGAGCATTGAAAGCATCAACAGTATCGACAGTTTGCCCAATATGATTTGGTAATCGCTGCGCAGCTCTGTGGCTGACTCCTCGTTGTTAAATCTCATCTACCAGATGTCTAGATAAGTACTTTTTATGCTCTTGCAGTCTGCCCTTGGTTTACACACAAGGTACCCCTACAGCAAGTGTTTGAGCTCGTGTTTGAGCAGGACTACACATATATCCATAGCTACACAACAGCGAGAGAAGGAGGGGTTTGCATTCTGCTCATGTTTCTCTCCCAAATCAGATCTCGTTGTTCTTCAGGGTCACATTCCTACCCTTCATCAAACCACAGCACAGGTGCGACCTATGAGCATCGAGGGCTGGGGGAGGCCATGCAAGATTGTACAAGTGAACAACATGCCAAGCTAATTGGATGTCCATGAATTCTTTTGTTCATTCACTTTTCTTGAATGCCAGTGTCTTTCTAAAGAGCCGACCGAAGGCGTGGCAGCTGTGCCGTCAGTGTGACGGTGTCTGGTAATGGCAGATTTTATTGACAGAATTACTGATGAAAAATGTAACCTTCTGTTTTTTTCAACATTAGCACAATGTTTTGATTAATGTTTACTTCTCCACACACCTGGTCTGGATTGTGCTCCAGAGGGCAGTTGTCACATTGGTCGCCAACCCCATCTAGGTCAGTATCTCTTTGGTCAACGTTATAGACGTAGGGGCAGTTGTCCTTCTCGTTCAGAATACCTGTTTAACCACAAAATCATACATGAGCCTTTTGTGCATTCCTCAGCAGAGCAGGAAAGGCACACCTTTGTGGTCATGCAGTGTAAAGCTTCATCAACTCACCGTCCCCATCGATATCCACGGCACACGCATCTCCCTCTCCATTGTTGTCCGTGTCAGTCTGGTCAGGGTTGCTGTTATATGGACAGTTGTCACAGCGATCTCCAACATCGTCGCGATCGTAGTCATACTGCCTGGGGTTGTAGATGAACTGGCAGTTGTCCTGGTTTCAAAGAGGGACACGTTTAGGTTATTATAAAAGAGTCACACGCAGCCCTGCTCACCAGCAAAGTTCCCATTAAAAGTGAAGTCTTACCCTGTCGTCAGGAATGTTATCATTGTCATCATCATTATCACAAGCATCTCCAATTCCATCCTTGTCATAGTCTTCTTGGCCAGAGTTGGGAAGGTTGGGACAGTTGTCCTGGAAATTGAATTGCATTTAAGTTTAAAACCTTATTAACGTGTACAGTAATGTGGCTGTCTAAGAAACAAGACGGTTCTCCTCAACCATACCTTCTTGCAATGGTACGTGGCATTCTCGACGCACACGAGGTCAGCATTCGGCCATCCATCCAGGTCGGTGTCTTCCCCGCAGATATATCCGTTGCCAGCATAGCCGGGCCTGCACTCGCAGCGGAACATCGTTTCAGAGAAGTGGCCCAGGTAGATACACCGAGCGTTCTTGTTGCAGTCGTGGCTTCCGTCGACGCAGGGATTCCGGGGTTCGCACAGCTGTCGAGGGAAAGTAAAATGTCATTTTCTTGCCCTTCATTAGCAGATCATGCCCCTTAATCCTGCCACTTGAACAACAAAGTGTTGTACTTGCCTGTTTCTTGGCTGTGGCGTCCTCCACTCCTCTGCCAAAAGGCTGCGGCCCAGAGAAGCGAGAGGGGCAGGGAAGACAGTTGTACCCAGGTTCGGTGTTCTCACACCGGTGGACCCCGTTGTACACAAAGCAGGCATCAGGGACCTCCTTACACTGATGGCAAAAAAAGAAGCGTTGAATTTCAGCACTGTCCATGGTCAGCACAGTTTACCATTACTCAGTGGCTCAGAATATTACCTCATCAATGTCCTTGCAGTGGATTCCATCTCCAGTGTAACCAGCAGGACAGCTGCCGCACTTCCAGGAACCATCGGGGAAGCTAGTGCACTTGGCTCCAGCAAAACAGGGGTTGGACAGGCAGCCGTCTGTGGATTCATAAATAAATGTGTAAAACTGGGTGGTCTAATGCCAGTTGGTATGGTTGAGATTCAAAATAAAATAAGAAACATTTAATGTATACAGAAGGGAGTGCCTACCGATGGGGCAGTCCTGCTTGTTACACAGCTGCGTCGCTTTAGCATCGCCTTGGCATTCTTTACCCCCATATTTGGGTGCAGGATTGTTGCAGAGGCGGTCACGAGTCTGGACACCTCCACCACAGGTAACAGTGCACGGACTCCATAGAGTCCAGGGTCCCCAGTTTCCATTGACTGAAGGAACAACAGAAAAAGGGCATCAGTATACACGCCAGTACACACGGAACCTGAGTAGAAAGTTACTATAGTGTGCATCAATTCACTGCTTACTTGGGCATGGGGGCATCTCACACTTCATTGTCTCCCTGCCTACACCCACGCAGTCCTTGCCACCCATTTGGGGAGTCGGAGAGTTACACAGGCGGATGCGGGTCCTGACACCCTCACCACAGGTGACTGTGCAGGAGGACCAGGGGGACCAGTGGCTCCAACTGCCGTCCTGCTTGACTGATGACAGAGCAAGCCAGAGGGCACACATGAGAAATGAGCACAAAAGGAAATGAGGTCACGACTGAGGGGAACAAAGGACCGGCCAAGTTACTTACAACGCTTGTCGCATTCCTGGAGGTAGCAATCCCTCGTCTGCACAGAGGTGCCCTCGCAGTTGTTGTTGATGCGATCGCAGGAGCGGCCGCGCTGCTGAATGCCTCTTCCACAGGACACGGAACAATGGGTCCATTCAGACCAGAGAGACCAGTCGTCCTCAGCTGGGTGGCGCTCTGGAGGGGAGGGGGAACACAAAGGGAGAGCTATTCCCCTTTTCCAAAGCTGAGAAGAAAAGCTTTTAAAATGTGCCCCTAATGGGATCTTTTTAGCACGGGCAACTTGAGACAAACCACTCCGAGGAGAAGTTTGCATAATGTAAAGGGCCGAGATGCCAGCAAGGAGTCAAGTGGTGGAGGGTTTGGCGTACACGAATCTCTTCCAAATTGCCATGAGCAAATTTGCAAACAGTAGAAAGATAGTAATGTTCCATTCAAGAGGACATGCTATGTTTACTTTTTTGAAAATCCACTATAGGACAAATTTAAGATTTACATTCATACGATAAATGTAAATTAGCGATCCCTCTTTAACAAATTAATCACTTAAAGTAATTCATAGTTGGCCTTCGAACACAGAAATGTGAGGTCATACAATTCCTTCTACATTTTACTGCAGTGTCTTGTGATAATATGTCATTGGATCTGTTGTGTTGAAATTGTAAAAAAATACATAATAAAAAAAAAGCACTTACGTGTATCACAAATGGGACAGCACTCCCCATCTGGAACAGTGGCGTTCGCACAGGACAACACTGGGCAGGAAATCTCACGGCATATAGTCGCTGAGTTCTGCAGAGAGGAATGCTGGAATTAGTGGGGGGGTGTTCTTTTGTAAACAAGCTCAGCAGAAAAAAGTTGGATTGTTAAATTATTATTCAGCAGAAAAGCACGTGCTGCAGCAGGACTAATTGCTGTGTTTAGGAACAAAAGAGTGATCTTTGGCCAGTGGAAGAAGTTTCTGCTGCTCTGCACTCCCTGACTGGGCACCTGCACGAGGTCCAGCACCGCCCAGACAGGGGGTCTGAAAAACGGGGGACGGGGGGCGGGGACGGAAGTGACTGGCCGATGGACTCGGCAACCTCCACTCCAGAACGGGCACACAGCAGCCAAAGTGCCCGTGTTGGTCCACAAAAGGGTCTATATACAGACTAATTCTTGACATTCTGCCAGTATAAGTCGCCTCACAGGGACTAAGAAAGCCTTTAGGAAAATGATACCCATTGTTATAGGGAGAATTTAAGCTGTATAGGTATCCCCGTGGATGGGACCTCCTGTGCTGCCCGTCAGAATTTCACTGTGATGATTGATTAGACACAGTACTGCGGGTAAGACTGACCCATGCCTTGTGACTAGAGTGCCTCAGTTAAATCTCCCCAAACAAAGGTGTCTCCAGCGCTTTTAATTATAGCACCACACTATGGCATTTCTGCTGGCTGTCTCTCACACCCTTTGCAGACTACATGACGAAACCTGTCATGTTAATGTGTGTGGAGTACTCGTTTAAGGCCTTACCTGGCACGTGCACTTGGTGCAAAAATCCACAGTCCACTCGTCCCTGTTCCTGTACTTAATTCCGTTGTGGATGCAGACCCCAATTGTCTGATTACGTATCTTCTCAAAGAGGTAAGTGTTGTTTTCAGTCTAAAAGATGAGGAGCAGAGTTACCTTTACTTAGGAGAAAACTCACTAGTACTCACTGGTATTACTTGGGTAGAAAAAAAGTATTGGATTAATGTGAATTAAGCAACAAAATCTGTAAAAGGAAGGGATGCCATGTCGCATACAGTATATTAACATATGTGTTGCTCTTTAAACAGAACTACCAATAGACCACATTAAAGAGAAAGAATGGCTCACATCTTGACATCATTAGCGTCTTCAGTTTATGTCATTACATACTGGGAGCAGATGAGCGCTTCTCTTACCAGTCTCCGGAGGTCTTCGTTCAGCTTCTTAACGACCATGCCAAGTCCCTTGAGCTCCTTAAACATGCTTCCGATGTCTTCGCAGGAAAATCCACAAACTGCGTGCAGATCTGCAGCAGCAAAAGTACCTCTTCAGCGGCGCACCAAGACGCGAACGCAACAAAAAAGCTCACGTAACAAATGCAAAGCCTTCACGTGGTTCGCGGAGAGCCACGGTTACCTTTTGCTTTGTGGCCAATGTAATCGGTCCTAATGGCTGGGCTGGACCCGTTCACTGGGTTGTCCAGGGAGATGGTGTCAGTCATGGTGGCTGGAGAGGGCACAGCACAAAGGCTTGTCAGTGAAGAACACTTGCCTGCCATGCTTACTTTTTCAGACGTCACAATCAACCGTGCATTTATACATTTCAAATGAGCGGTTCTGAGTCATGCAATCTGCAAATAAAACCACCACTGCTGAGTCAGTATGACAGTAATGCAGAAGACTCTGTGCTTCCGCACTTGCCATGAAGCTGCAATAATATCATTTCACACCGCTACAGGTGCACCAGTTCAGCACGACTAACCCCTTTAACTCCTCCATGCAAATCATCGCAAAGTACTCAAGACGAGCAACTCATTTTTACCACAAGCCCGGCAAGCAAAACTAATGAAAGTAAGTTTACAAATGAACACTCACAGCTTTGACATCCTTTGTTTCGCAAAATCGCCTCCAATGTAGTTCCAAAAACAAAGCGCACATCCTGAAGCACTCCCTAGAGGAAAACAATAATAATTTTAAATCAATTTTACAACCAGGTATACAGTATTTTGTGCATGCATTTTTCTTTGTAAATCTTATATAGCATTTATACAAAAACCAAAACTATTTACAGAACTTATAATAAACCCATCCATTCAAGCATACACTTACCATGAATTTGTCCTTCACTGCCCCCTTTCCGATCCTTAGACGCGCAGTCAGCGGGACCTCGTGAGTTAGGATATTTTGAATTGGCGCATCCATTTCTTGATCATCGATCTTTTCGCAGCCCACAAATAGCTGGACTCTTTCCAGTTGCACAAAAAGGGTGATGTTCTTCCAGTGGCCGGTGGCCAGGGCCGCTTCTTCAATCGACAGCACCTGCTGTTTGTTCTCCGTAGAGTAAAGCACGTCCAGCGTGTTTGCCTTACCATTAGAAACTATTTCGAATATCGGCCCAGACCCATCTTTCTTTTCCACTGTTAAGATGCTTCCTCTCGACCGCTTGATCTGCTTGAAGTTTACCAAGAGAAGGAACCCCCTCTCCTCCTGAATTGAGTCAATCAAGTCTCCGAAATCAGTGTCGGGAAGAGGGGGGATAAGGTCCGGATTCAGTATCTTATAAGCGGGGCTGTACGGATCTGCACCCTTCACCAGGGTCACTCCATGATTCTTCTTGTGGATTCGAGCCAACTCGAACAAGTCAAATACGCTGTTATCATCTCCACTCTCTTTAAAAAGAGAAAAAAAGTGAAATAGGCGTCAGTGTATAGACAACCAAACTAATTGAGAGTGTAAATGCTTACTGGGATTGCACAGGCGTACCGCGCAGAGAACAGTTCTAATGTCTGTGGAAGTTCAACTTTGAAGGAATATGCGTGAAAATACTGCTTAGAATAAAAGGAGGGTTTGCATAATAAATAGTGCTGAACACAAAACTAACGGAGCTATTGTGTATATGTAAGGGATATTAGACATTCTCAGTATCTCACCTGCTACTCTGCTTCCATCGCAGATCAAGATCGCCAACCACAGAAACACCAACCACTTCATTCTGAGACCCAAGTTCTTTGAACCTCTAAAAAATAAAACATCAAAAGCGTCACTTTGGAAAGCAGTCCCGTTTATTACTTACAAAAACTTCGATATGAATGAGAACGCAGCCAAGGAAAGGTCTAAAAGTTTGTCCCCTCATTTATTAATAGACGTTCTTACTTACGATAAATTGATTCATAACGATAAAATGTACATACACTTACCTGTACGGAAAAAAACCCCACAGCAATATAAATTAAAGATCCAAATTTATAAAATCAGATGAAAATTGTCAATTTAAAATTTCACAACGCTCTTTCCTTTAAATGTTTTAAAATATCCGAGTGGCAGTGATATCGTACTGCCTTTTAAAACAAAAACACTTTCTCTTCTCTTTTTCAGATGCTCAAATTGAACTATAAGCACCGGAGACAAAGTGCTATTTAAATAGTTTCATGGCATTCCTAAGTTCGTCTCCACCAATCAGATGGTGGCCGGAAAAAGGGACGAGCTTATCCCCTTACCTCACAGCGCAGTGAAATATCTGAGATATACACATCAGAAAAAAAGGCAAATAAAAAAAAATCTACGCATACCAGAACGGAAATTCCATAACCAGATTAATATTTTTGTGGATATGTAAGTTCCTGTTACCAGTACATCATCTGTCTGAAATGTCCCTTTTATTTTTATTGTCATTTTTGTCAGGTTTCCACGTTTTGTGTAATGAAAATGTCTTATGCAGTTCAGCCAGTAACGAGTTTATTTAGTCTGAATTCTTTAAAGTGTTTTAAGCTCACAGTTTTAGTTTCATAAAATGCTTGGATTCTGCTAACGTTGGCAGAGATCACTTGCAGTATAGAAGTGCTGTCCGTGCGTCTTTATCGGAGACCAGAATTTTAGCGAAGGATACGGTATGCGTTGCTATGCACATTTTGTCCGTTAGGGGCCGACAGGTGAGTTCGCATAACGGGGAAAGCGATCTACTTCAACGCGTGTCAATACATTTGACAGCAAAATTATTATTATTATTATTATTATTATTATTATTATTATTATTATATGTA